>OX453272.1:10680701-10833201 GCA_949710005.1 Ricordea florida
TTTCTTGATCTAGCAGTTATGTTTAGCATTTTCAACAGAACATATACCCAGTGTCACTATAAAGTACTGGTTCTGCAATATTATCAGTGATCAATGCGATCATTTGAAAATAAAGCAAATGTTATTATTGACTTCTGAGTAGTATTTCTCTTTGCTCTCTCTCTATATATGTATGTATTCTCTGATTGAAACGTTTCAATAATGATGCAAATGAATAAATGAAAGACCATATATTTGAACTGCGGAATAATTTGAACTGCGGTTTCAATAATATTGTGTACAGACAACAAGTTTCATAGCCTTTTCAAAATGGGTCAGTTTTACCTCAATGAACCCCCTGATAATATTGCTATCTAGAACCGTTGCCCTTTTCCCACAAATGAAATGTTAATTCAAGCCTTAAATTGCAAAGTTAGACAACATATTACCCTTGTTATTTTCTGCTGTTTACTTCATTTTTTACTTTTACACTGGAAAAACTTAAGAAAGAAGAAACTAAATTTTGTAAAGCCAAAATGTTTATGATCTTTCTCATATATTCATTGCAAGTGTGCTGTATGTAGTAACAAGTGTTTCAAGTTTCCTAAATGCCCTTTGCTTTCAATGATTTTCCACACAAACTATAGACAAATGACTGCACTAGATTCTTAGCCTTAAAGAAGAAATGGTATTCTTTGGTGCTGTTTTGATTACTACCACCTCTGATCGAAAGTCTATTAAGAAGATTTTTGTATTGCTTGTAGTAGTAGAGTAACAATACCTTTACCAAGATTAGGACATGCATCCCACCCCATAAAAATATATTATGTTTAACGTAGAAAATATAACAATAATAATAATATCAATACCAGTAATAATAATAGTAATGATAATAATAATGATAATAATATAATGATAGTGCTTCTCGTTACTATATGTCATTGGTTACAAGTTCAATACCTTTGCCTGCCATGACTTTTTGGATGAAATACCATGCGTATATTAAATCTTTCTTCTGCAGTTTTTATAATAGAAATTTTCATATATTCAAAATAATATACTATTCTCTGTTTGGTTATGGATATTTTGCCTGTTTCTGTAACAGCACAATTAACCCTCTCACTCCCAAGAGTGACTTTACAGATTTTACTCTGTCTAACGCCAGACGATTTTACTCGTCAAACGGAGACCCCTTGGGAGTGAAAGGGTTAAAAACTATCTCCCTTAACCCTCTCACTCCCAAGAGTGACTTTACAGATTTTACTCTGTCTAACGCCAGACGATTTTACTCGTCAAACGGAGACCCCTTGGGAGTGAAAGGGTTAAACTTTCATGTGGTATACAGTTTTGACTGATTGATGTTGATTTCACATTATTTTTTTACAGGACTATGTAGTGCAGCAATAATTATCAACATATTAAGATTTCAATAACTTTTCTTACATGTATTGATTTTATGAGATGACCTAAAAATAGCACGACCACATACTATACAGTCGGCACTCACTATTACTAAACCTTTATTTAAACTTTTTGTAGAATCCAATTGTTTTACCCCCAATATTTATTTTATGTAATGACATTGTATTTCACACTTCTGTTGATATGGCATCACTGGGGGTACTACTGCAACTGAAGAGAGTACATAAATTGAAACATGCACTATTCATAATGCTCTCAATTGTGGTTACCTAGGAATGAAATAATGACTGCAGTAGACAATAATATATCTAATCAGAAGATTCTTCTTACAATGAATCTCATGCAATTATAAACAAAAAACATAAACAAAAAATAATTGGAGCATTCAACTCATCCTCGGTGTAAGAACATATTGTGTTTAAAAGGGATGTACAACAAAAAAGACAAAGCAATAGACTCAGACTAAGAAAATAAAACTAAAAAAAAAAAACAGGTTTTTACACCGTGGTAAACACAAGCATTCATATCAACTCTTCAAGATTTCTGACCTGCAAAAGATTTACAATCATTTTCAATTTGTGTTAAGTGAATATTATTGTGATACTTCATCGACTCTGGATTCCCTGTCAAGATAAATAATTTTACTTCTATTCCCTCTGGTGCAATCTCAGTGGCAGTGAAAGAGCTAAATGAAGGTCAATTTTTAAGCACTGTGTTCACCGGTATACTGATCATGTAATTTGCACCAATAAAATAAAATATAAAAGCATTGTGACTTCTTCAAAAACTAGCTTCGCGAGGTTTTTGCGAGAGTCGTATTTCTAGTAAAAATAGACGTTTCGGTCAATGACCTTCATCAGTTGCAGTGCCTATATATTTATATATATATATCTATATTTTAAAGGTGTCCGTTCGCAGGCCAGGTTACCTGGCAATAGTAGCGCACTTGAAAACTGCTGAATTTCCGCCATTGAGAATTCGGTGATGCCTTTTTGAAGGTAAGGTAAATTTTGTGGAAACCGATTTCACTCGTCCTGGAAGTACATCCCAGCAAGATGATCTCCGAGATATTCAAGAAAGATTAGCCCGAGATCGTCGCCGAGTAAGTTCGAATACCGTGAAAATCAACACAAGGAAAGCACGACTCAAAGCAGGGATAGAGAAACGACAGCAGGGAGAATAACAACATAAATCGCAGCAAAGACAACAACCGCTCGCTCCAGAAAAAGGCAAACGAAAAAGCAGGGAAAAGGACCAGGAATTCAACCAAGTTAGTTTTGAATTTGAATGTGTTATTGATAGAAATACAGGACATGAGTGAACGATTACGTAACGAAATATATTGGCGTACTAAATTTAGCAAAACGACTTAGAAGGGAAACCGAGTAGGAACGACTTCAACGATTGAAGATGTCTAAAAACGGAATCGGAAGACGACCAACAGATTAAAAAAGAATGTAAGTTGGTATTTGTCATAATAAAACGATAGCGTTTGCATTTTGAAGAAATTCCCAACACAGAGAGTTGCAGTTGTTATAGCAATCATTTATAACGATGTGATCTGATATCATTGAAACAGTGAAAATATTGTAAATTTTCTTGATGTAGCAGTTGTGTTTAGAATTTTCAACAGAATATATACCCAGTGTCACTATAAAGTACTGGTTCTGCAATTTAATCAGTGATCAATGCCATCATTTGAAAATAAAGCAAATGTCATTACTTACTTCTGAGTAGTATTTCTCTTTGCTATATATATATATGTATGTATTCTCTGATTGAAAGATTTCAATAATATTGCATAGAGACAACAAGTTTCATAGCCTTTTCACAATGGGTAAGTTTTACCTTAGAGTTCAATGACCCCCCTGATAATATTGCTATCTAGAACCCTTGCCCTTTTCCCACAAATGAAATGCTAATTCAAGCCTTAATTTGCAAAGTTAGACATAACATGTTAACCTTGTTACTTTCTGCTGTTTACTTCATTTTTATGATGTCAAATATCAAGCTTTAATAACAACCACAACATACAGTTAACCTTTTACATTGAAAGAACTTTATAAAGAAGAAAATAAATTTTGTAATGCCAAAATGTTTATAATCTTTCTCATATATTCATTGCAAGTGTTCTGTATGTAGTAACAAGTGTTTCAAGTTTCCTAAATGCCCTAAAGTATCCCTTGTAGGAATTCAGTACATTTAAAGTATACTTTAAATAGGTGATAAACACTTTAAAAAGTATACTTCATTCATACTTAAAGTATACTTAGAGAAGTATACTTAAAGTACACAACTTTTGGTCACCCAAAAAGTATACTTAAAGTGTACTTTAAAGGGAGTATACTTGAAGTATACTTTAAAGGAAGTATACTTGAAGTACACTTGTAGTATACTTGAAGTATACTTAATGAATACATGTATAAATAACTGAAACACAGGTTTAATCAATCTACATATTTATTCTTATCAATATATATATATATATATATATATATATATATATATATATAATAAACGTGACTTATGCAATGCAAATGTACTCTCAGTGAAAAGTAAATCTGACTAAAAAGAGGTTTTCACAATATTATAAAAAGGCACCTCTACTCTGATCTTTCAAGTTAATTGGAACTCACTGAATTTGATAATATATAATAATGTATATGTTTAGAAATATATAATCATGCACAGCAACAGTCTGCATGAAGTAGTGGCTACATGTAGATTTCTTTAAACTGAAATAAACTCATGTTCTAGTTTTTAGCAATAAACAATATATATTGCAAAGATTAAAAATTTTAATGGACAATTCTATCACTGTATCTAAGACAGATTTTAAACGGGTGTTTCAAGAAGCTTTTTGCACATTTTTCAATAATCAACAACTTGGACTATCCTTTTCTTGACTTAGCTTCAAGACAGGTTATTTTGTTCTGCAATGCTATTTTGACCCCACTTTCAGATGTCATGTCTGGGAACTTCTTTCTTGTGTAACCTACAAAACAATGAGAATAGTAAAGACTTAGAGAAGCTATTATATCAAGAACACAGCCAAATACAATCCCTGTAACTAATTTCTTTGGGCAGCCACTTTTACAGATTACTTAAAATTTTTCTTTTAACTTCTTGTAAGTCACCACTTCTTGTATGTTGTTGATCCCATGCTACTTTCAATATTAGATAGCAAGCAAAGACATTTTTGAGATAGGAATAGTGATCAGAATTAACTAAGGCAACTGCTTTTACTATATACCTGAAATAATAATGATAATATGACAAAGTCTTTGTTTTAAGCATTTTAAAATAAATGCTACTAAAGAGAAAAGTTTGTAACAAGCACCACTGGGAAAGAAAATAAACTTATTGTGGTTACTATTGCCATCTCAAAAACATCTGTACTTTAGTTCTCTATATGTTTATTGCATAGTCATGTATTAAGCAATAAGCTATTTTAGGGACACTATCAAAGGCTTTTTTATACAAGCTAGCGGACAGCCGTAAATGCTCATTCACAACAAAAGCATTATATAGTTTACTAGGCAACATACAGTGTTATATGTAAAAGCAGTAAAATACTGATCATTGATTGACATCTTACTGTTTCTGCGTATGTTAATGCTTGCACTTTAAAACCAGTACCTTATTGGCAACTTCAATCAATGCATCTGAATCAATTTTTTTAGAAACAAATCTTTTGTCAAAATTTTAAGAATTCCCAATTCACTGCATTAAGCTACCCTTTCAAAGACTGGCTCATGCAGTGTAAACATTTTTATTGTTCTAATAAGTATTGTTAAGTATTGATTATACTTGCTCAAGATGCTCTCAAGAATGTCTGTATCAACGCACTGTTTTCCATTTTTTTCCTCCAAGACTCCTCCCTAGAAGCTCATCATCGCTGTAAAAGCAGCTTGGCAGCTATGGCATCCATTGCAGTTTTACTTTTTGTTAACTGCTCTTTGTCGTCTGTTAAAATGAAAGTAAAACAGATTTCAATTACCTGTTATTGTATTCTTTCTTTTTGGCCCAAAGGCTTGAAAAGATTTGCATGTAAGTAATACTTGTTGCTTTTGTTGAACGCGTATGCGCATATTAAACAGTTATTTCAGTTGCATGCACTTTCAGTAGGTATCATTTCCTTTTGACTGGAAAGTATGACCATTTTTTACAGTAGGGGTAATTTGCCGATTCTGGCACAAAATAAAAAAATGTAAAATAAAAAATCAATTTTATTTTTATCTGCCAGATTCTGGCCCAAAATAAAAAAATAATTATGGTTTAAAGAATTGTGTTAGAATTAACAATTAATATGGACGACCAATTGAAGAGTAAAAATCTTTCGGAACTTATAAAAAAAGCCATAAGCGAAAATGGCAAAAGTTTGAAAAGACTAATAGTAAAACAACTAAAAATTATTGAAGAAGAAGGGAAAAAAGTGCCAGAAAAGAAATTATTAAAATTTTTACGCAAAACTCCAGAAATTGCCGCGGCTTTTGATAAGATAACTAATAAATCAAAAAGAATAGTTACGGGCGAGCTAATACCTGGACTTAATATTCCAGAAATTGCTGGAGATCCCACTAATACCGCGAACAAACAACAAGGAATAATTATGGATGGGACAATACCTGAAATTAATATTCCCATTCTAAAACCTTCTAAACCTATTTCCCAACCAGCAAGAAAAGTTCACAAATCGATAACTAAAGAAATTAACAAGTTGGAAGATTGGATACAATCTTATATAACCGAACCAGACAAAAAGATTGTGGATAAAAGATTTGATGGTTTGAAGAAAAAGGTTAACCGAGTATTTAAGATAAAGAATGAGAAATCACTTTCCGATCTAATCAATAAAAACATATCTGAACTTACTAATAACAAACCAATAAAACCTAAAAGAAAGGCAAATATTTCTGATAGTGTGAGAGATGAATTGAATGAAAGGGCTAACCGATTTACTCCAAGACAAAATCAAACAGCATTGAAAGGATACTTGAAAACATATAGGATAGATGGGCAAAAAGGGCAGGGCCCATATATATTTATTAATAAAATAAAACCAAAAGTTTTGGATCTTATTAATAAGCAAAAGAAGCCTATCAAAATAAAGTTCATCTTTACATGTAAATTCATAAAAGGATATTCTGATGATGATGATAATGTTTTTTATGTTGAAAAATTAGGTTACTTTCATTCAAAAAATATGGAAATAATAACAGAAGCAACTGATTTTTCCGAATTATATGACACAATGACAGAATACTTGCTCGCCCAGGCTGAAGAGTTTCAAAACTCAGGTTCTGCATGGGTATTTGCCCAGGCGGAATACTTTGATATCTATATAGATCCTTATGAACCTTTGTCCGGCAGCTCCTATATTCCATTACCTCGAATATTGGAATTAAAGAAAGCAATTATAAATGTCAAAAATGAGAATGACCACGAATGTTTTAAGTGGGCAATAACCTCCGCCGTATTTCCAAAAAAGAAAAATCCGCAAAGAATAGATAAACAAATGAGAGAAGATTCTAAGAATTTTAACTTCAAAGGAATTGAGTTCCCCGCTAAATTGAAAGATATTGACAAGTTTGAAAAACAAAATCCCTACTATACAATTAATGTGCACGGATTTGATAAAGATACAAAAAAAGTATATCCTCTGAGAATAAGCAAGAAACAAAACGGATTTTTGATTGAATTACTTCTAATAACTAGTGAAGAAGGAAATAGCCATTATTGTTTGATAAAGAATTTTAGCAGGCTTGTTTCGAAGCAAAAAAATAATAACCAACACGAGCTTAAATTTTGCAAAAGATGTTATAATCCATTTCAAACAGTAAAAGCATTAGAAAAACATCTCGAATATTGCTCTAAAAATGAAGAAGTTACGATTAATATGCCGAAAGATGAAGATGGTAATCCAAAGTATATTAATTTCCGTAATTATTGCAGAAAAATGAGAGTGCCATTTGTTGTATATGGAGATTTTGAGAGTTTTCTAAAGAAAATATATACCTGCTCACCAAATGAAAGTAAGAGTTTTACTAATCAATACCAGAAACATAAAGCATCGGGTTTCTGCTATCTAATAAAGTTTTTTGATGATGAATTAATTCCGCCCAAACTTGTTCAATATACAGCCAAATCCGAAGATGATGATATTGCGCAGATATTTGTTGATAATTTAGAGCAGGATATTAAGAAAATTTATAATAATACAAAATACCGCAAAAAAGTGGAGAATATGACAGAAATGGATAAAAAAGAATATGAAAATGCTACTAAATGCCATATATGTGAAGAAAAATTAGGAGAAGATAAGGTCATTGATCACTGCCATCTTACGGGGAAGTACAGAGGAGCGGCTCATAACGAATGCAACTTAAATTATAAGATTCCAAAGTTCTTTCCTGTAATATTTCACAACCTATCTGGATATGATGCTCATCTTTTTATTAAAAACCTTGGCGTAACAGAAGGTAAAATAAATTGCATACCTAATAATGAAGAAAAGTATATTTCTTTTACAAAGCAGATTGTGGTTGATAAATTTACAAATAAAAAAGGTGAACAAATTGAGGTGAAGAGAGATATTAGGTTCATTGATTCATTTAGATTTATGCCAAGCGGTCTTGGGAATTTAGTTGTTAATCTTACAAAATGCGGAAAATGCGAGGCATGTAAACCTGGAGATTGTATTAAGAGATACAAAGAAAATGAAAAGATTGTTCAGTACAAAGGCATTGGTGATTGCGAAAAATGCAAGAATTGTTTATTATCGAAAAGTGAATGCCTTTCACCAAAGGATGAAAACATGCGCGAAACTAAAAAGTTTTTTAAAGGTGAAGAATTAGAGTTATTGATGAGAAAGGGCGTATTTCCTTATGAATGTTTTGACAAATTTACAAAACTCAGCGAAACCAAGCTTCCGCTAAAAGATGAATTCTACTCTAAACTAAACGACGAAGAAATAAAAGAAGACGATTACCTGCACGCACAAAATGTATGGAAAACATTCAAAATGAAAACAATGAGAGAATACCACGATTTGTATCTCAAGACGGATGTGTTACTTTTAGCGGATGTATTTGAGAACTTTAGAGATGTTTGCCAAAAGAATTATGGTTTAGACCCCGCCCACTATTATACTGCGCCGGGGCTGGCTTGGGACGCCGCATTAAAGTACACAAAAGTAAAGTTAGAGTTACTAACCGATGTTGAAATGCTGCTTATGATTGAGAAAGGCATACGAGGCGGTGTCTCTATGATCTCTACTAGATATGGGAAAGCAAATAACTCATACATGGGAAAATATGATCCTAATCTACCCAAAATTTTTATCCAATATCTTGACGCAAATAATTTGTATGGTGGGGGAATGAGCAGGCCTTTACCCACCCACGGTTTTAGATGGATGACTTATCAAGAATTCGAAAACTGGGAAAATACCCCCTGCATACTAGAGGTTGATTTAGAATATCCTGCCCGACTTCATGATTTGCACAATGATTATCCTCTAGCGCCGGAGAGGCTTGTAGTTAATAAAGTGGAGAAATTAATCCCAAATCTAAACAATAAGGTAAAGTATGTTGTCCATCGCGAAACACTAAAACTTTACCAATCCTTGGGATTGAAAGTTACAAAAATCCATAGGGGAATTACATTTGAAGAGTCTGAATGGTTAAAACCATACATTAAATTAAATACTGACTTAAGAGCAAAAGGAAATAACGATTTTGAGAAAGATTTTTTCAAGTTAATGAATAATTCTGTGTTTGGTAAAACAATGGAAAACATTAGAAAAAGGGTTGATATTAAATTAGTAACAAATCAAAAAGACGCAAAAAAATTAATAACAAAACCTAATTATCAACATCGTACTATCTTTTGTGAAAATCTTGTGGCCATTCATATGAAGAAAACAAAGTTAGTATTCAATAAACCCGTTTACTTAGGTATGTGCATTCTAGATTTAAGTAAAACAATAATGTTCGACTTTCATTATAATTATATCAAACCAAAGTATGGGGAAAAGTCTAAATTGCTTTTTACAGATACGGATAGTCTTGCTTATTTGATAGAAACGGAAGATTTCTACAAGGACATTGCTGCGGATGTGGAGGAAAAGTTTGATACTTCTAATTTCCCCGCAAACCATCGATCAGGTATTAAGACTGATAAAAACAAAAAAGTTATTAATATGTTCAAAGATGAGGCAGGAGGAAAACAGATAACGGAATTTGTTGGCCTAAGAGCTAAGCTTTACTCATACAGGACGGATGAAGGTGAAGAGAAAAAAAAGGGTAAAGGGGTAAAAAAGCCAGTATTAAAAAAGACAATAAGCTTTGATGATTACAAAAATTGTCTTTTCAATAAACAACGACAAATGAGAAAGATGAATGTATTTAGAAGTCGTTTGCATGATGTTTATACCGAAACTATTAACAAAGTTGCACTTTCTTTTGATGATGATAAGAGAATAATTTGTGAAGATGGAATAAATACTTTTGCCTACGGGCATTATCGCTGCAAAACAGAATCTGGCGGTAACTTAGTATCATAAGGTATAACTTGAAGTTCTTCCCTTACAAAACCGCGCCTTGGCCCATTCAATAAATAATATAAAACAGGCTGATTAGGTGAAACGATGCTACGAGCAATATCATAAACTTTGATACTCCAAATAGGATCTGTTGCTCGTCTTTTTTCGCCCCCCTCAAGTTCGCCCGGGGATAATAAATATCTAACTTTAACACCCGGCGGCAATCTAACTTCATCAGGACCCACTGCGCGTTTGTAATTTTTAGTTTCAATATTAACCTCTTTCAGTTTTATAGCCTTATCAGGCTCTTTACCGGTTATTCTCGTTTTTGTATTATTCAAGGTTTTTAGAATAGCTGGTAATCTTTTCACCCATACACGCGATCTATCATCACTAAGACCTGAAGGCCCAGCTGCGCCGATCATTTCTTGCGCATATTGATGGCTAAATAATCTTTCTCCTAATATTCTATTTGCATTTTCCACAAATGCTTGGGCTCTATGATTACCAGCTTCACTTCTTTGAATTCTCACATTATGGTAATTCATGAGTTTACTAACTTCCCCCATAAATTCTTTTCCAGGATCAACCATTAATGTTTTTGGGTATTTCAATCTTCTAGAATATATTTTCTTAAAAGCTTCTGATATCTCTCGACTTTCTTTTGAGGTTAATGGCTCAGCATCTTTATATCTCGAGGCGATATCAACCACAACTAACGTATATTTATATGTTTTTCTTCCGACTTTATCATGCGGTAAAAATAATAAATCTGCTTGGTGAATCTGATTGGGTTTATTCACAGTCCAATGTGGCCTAGGTATATATTTAGGAGCAGGCAGATAGATTTGCCATATTGCCTGTTTCTCCAACCATTGTTTTGCCTCATTTTCACTTACTTTCGCTTTCTCAGCTAATTTAGGAATTGCAGAATATCCTTTCCAATACCCTTCAGCCGAATAATATATTTTTGTCATCATTTAAAAATAAACAAGTATCTTATAAATTGAAATGGTTGAGGAGGAAGAAGAAATAAAATTTACCGAATACCAAATCAACATTATGAAAAAAATTATTAGGAAAAAAATTCTATATATGGAAGACGGCGATCAAATTTTTAATATTATGATTTTAATTCCTGAGGCGAGAGAAGGTTTGTTAAAACATATTTCCAAGTTAGAAAATAGAGCAACACAGGTTTAAAGGTTAACCAAAGTATCTTATAAATTACAATGACGTCTGAAAAAATTAACCCAAACAGAATTCCAAAAGAACCATTTGGTTTGAAAGCAGAATCAACCTTGAATAGAATTACTCTAAATCCATCCACAGCCAGTCCAGGAGAAACATTATACATAAATATTCCAAAACTCGCAGAGAATTTAGTGATTGTGCCCGGAAGTGTATCTCTTCTATTTGATTTAGATGTTGAGGGACATGCGAATAACACAGTTGTGAATAATGTGGGTCGTAATCTTGTAACCAGACTAAAAGTTCTTTTTGGGGGAGAAACATTGCAAGATACTCAAGGATATGATTTATTTCAAACATATCATGATTTATTCTTAACTGAAGAAGAGCGTGAAGATAGATTAAAACAAGGTATTTCTTCATTAAATATTAGAAAACTTAGAACAAAATCTGGAGATGCAAAAACACAAGATGTAAAAGAAGTTGCCCTCGCAAATGTTCATGGCTCAAAGTATAGAATACCAATAAATCATCCTATTCTAAACGATCATGGTGTTTTTTATCCGAAAGCGTTGGAAAATCATCTTATATTTGAGATTACTCTTGCCCCGATCGCTAATATTCTTATTTATTCTGATACAACTAAAGCGCCATCATATTCGGTCAAAAACTTAGAGTTAGAATATTCTTCAATTTCTAGTGAATACTTAGCCCGCGAGGCCCAAGCAGCTTATCAAGTTGGTAAAGGATTCTTTTATGAAAATATTACCTTGCACAAAACTTTTACGTTTTCCATTGGCGGCGATGGTGTTATTAATCAACATATTAATTTGCCGAGAAGATCAATGACGGGAATATTGTTTTTGTTTTTCGCACCCCAAGCTGCAGGAACAAGGGATTCTGAAAATTTTTATAATCCTGGTATATCTTCCGTCGAAATTGATGTTGATGGCGTTCCAAATAGAATATACTCTAGGGGAATGATTCCGTCCGATCTTTGGGAATCCGTGAAGAAAAGATTTCGTCGGGATGATGGTTTGCAAATTTCTTTGAAAGAAAAAGAATTTTATGCGGATAAGTTTGCTCTTTGGGTTGATACTAGAACTCATCCAGATAATGGTATTCATGGAGGAGGACTTGCTCTAAATAATACGCATGATGGGGTAAAAATAGAAATTAAAAGAAAACAAGGCGGAACTGGAACCATAACTTGCCATATGTTTGTCGTAGCCGATGCGATGATGGAGATTATGAATTCAAGTTTGAGATCAATTAAGTACTAACCGAAGGGAAGAATCTGACCGTCTAAAAACATAATGTTATGATACAAAAATCATGGAAGATTTACGAGATAAAATACCATTCCATTGTATTATAACAGGGCCCACAAATTGCGGAAAAACAAAGTACTTAATTGAACAGCTCCGAGGTCCTTTCCGGAAAGTTTTTGAATATATTGTGTTAATTTGTCCGACTTATTCTAAAAATAAAACTTATCATAATTTTGCTAATAAGGATAAACATTTCTATGTATTATCTCCAGATGCTAGTAACATTGATGAGATTAATGAGTTATTAACTGCTTGCCAAACTTTATTCTCCGGAACTAATACACTAATAATTTTAGATGATTGCGCGGTATCCACTGATCTGAAGAAAAGATCAAATAAATTTATAGATTTAGCATTCTCCGGAAGGCATCATGGATTATCAGTTTGGGTTCTCACTCAGCAATTAACTTCAATAGCAAAACCATTCCGGGAAAATGTAGCTTGCGTCGTTACTTTCCATAATCCCTCTCAGAAAGGCATGAAGATGTTTTTCGAAGATTATGGCGGCGATTTGGATTATGAATTAGGTAAAAAATTTGTGCAACTCCTGAAAACTGAAAAATATTCTAGGTTATGTTTGAGTTTGCGTTACCCATTTAATTGCTATTTAGAGATACCCGAAGTGATTTAACAAAAAAGATGACAAGCGTAGAAGATTACATTGAAGAAAAAATTGACCGACCGGAGGGAGGATCTGGAAAAAGTGAGGATCTTGAAGTTAAACAAGAATCACTAGCCATTCTCGCAGTTCTTGGGACAACAAAGGAATATTTAGGGGCTGATTTGAGTCTGGGTGATGTAAAAAAATTATCGGAAAAAGATGTAGAAAAATATTTTAATCGATATCAATCGGTAATGGGTAAGAAAATTAACGGAGGATTGATAGATTCATCGCTTCAATTAGTTTCCAAACTTATTTCATATTTAGTTCCGGTTGATGATATAGAAGCTCTTTGTTCTGATTTGAAGAACGATGATTTGGTTAATCGCGAACTATCAAACATTGTTGGGTTCTTTGCATTGAAATCAGGAAGACTGGCAGCACTTGCTAGCGGTATATTCCAGGTTGCTAAACACGTTAAATTCAACAAAAATCAACAAAAATCAAGAGAAGAACCAATAAATTATAACACAACTGACCAGGAAACTAAGCAATCTGCTGAAGGTGTTGATACAGTATATTAAACAGATCTAAAAACTTATTTGTAGCATCTAAATAACAATGACAGAAGAAAGAGCAGAGGGTGTTGAGCAGATTACTGCAGATCCCAAACCCGAAAATAAAGATACTAAAAAGAGGGAGAAGGATCCTAAAAAGGTCGCTGCTGGAAAGAAATTAGCGGAATATAATAAAAAAGCAAAAGAAGCATTAGCCAGAGAGATGAAAAACGAAGAAGCCCCAAAAACTACAGAGAACAGTGAATCAAAATCATGGCTTCCGGAGTTATCTTTTACTACTGTTTTATCTGTTGTCGGATTAGTTTTTACAGCATTTGATCTTTTTATGAGATATAAGGAAAAAGCCAGAGATGAATCCGGCTCCGCCGGGGAGGGCTTCGCCCGATATTCTAATAGGATAGCTGATTTATCGCAAGTTCCGCAATTACCACAACCAAAAAAGATACCATTTTCTGTAACTCCAAAATCTTTAGGAATGGAATAATTATAAAATTATTTTTTACTACATAAAGTTATTTAAAAGTTTCTTACTGATGTAGTAAAAAATCATGTCAACTGAAAACAAACTTGTGAAAACTGTAACTGATTCGGCGGTACTTATCGGATTAGGGGCTGGAGTTGGTTATGTGGCTAAAAAGGTAATGAAAGAATCATTTTTGAGTGATCCATCCTCAAGTATTACAAATTATGCAAAATGGGTAGTCGTATTATCCGGAAGCATGTATCTAAAAACATATTTAGAGGATCAAAAGATTTTACCAAAATAAAATTATGGCAACATTAGCAATGATGGCGATAGGGGCAGTATTGAATGCGACAGCATTTACCGGAGGAAATTATCTTGCAAAATATTTATCTGGACACAGAGTTGATACGGAAAAAATACGACACGATAAAGCAATGGAAAAATATCAAAGAGATTACGAAGCATATCAGGAAAAAAGGCAAAAAATGATTGATTGGAAAATGAAGAAGAAAAATGAAAAATATCAAGCTTCAAAAAATATTTCTACTACAAATCAGGCTTTTGAATTGTACGGTCAAATGACTGAACCCAAATTTTCAGATTATTACAAACCAAGCGATAGTCAAAAGACCGGGGAAATGGTATATGTTGGGGCCGGGATGTTAGGTTTGGGTTACGCGGTAAGTAAATTATTATAAATTATTATTTTGTTATGTAACCAGTAATTTGGTTATATAACATAAGAATATTTAACTGGGTCTACATGAGACTCCCATCATCAGAATCTTCATATTCATATTCAGATTTTTCCATTTCTTCGGCCGCAGATTTACTATCAGAACATCTAACTTCAGTTAATCTTTTCATTTCTCTTTTTGGCTCTATGACTGCTTCATAAAGTTTTACTTGAAGTGCAATACAAGTGCCACTAATAAATATTGATTCAATTTTTATGACTGCTTCTTCTACTCTACACCCTTTATTTAATAATTTCAATGGATCAATTTCCTTATCATTTTTTGAGTTATAAAACTTAGTTTCAAAATGGTCTTCTTTCTTTTTCCAAAGTAATTTTGCATACAAGGTTGGTCCTCTATCTGGAACTCTATCCAACGAAGATTTTTCCATCTTCCAATATAGCGGATTTAAACCTCCTTTTTGTTTTTCAAGCTCATTTCTTCCCAACTCAAATTTTCCAATTTCAGCTCTATTCATAAGCAAATGATCAATGCAATTGTCAACTATTTCATTGAATAATTCAATCCATTTTTCTTCTTCTGGTGTAGGACTGCTTTTATTCCATAAACATAATGGAAATACATATCCTGTAATTGCGCCTGTTTCTTGACTTGTATTTGTGGAAACACCATAAGAATATAAATTTCCGGTTTTAATTACAAGTTCTCCTTCTGTTCCATCATCATTTTTCGTAAAGATTTTAATTCTTTTGAATTCAACCTTGGGTTTACTTCCAGGAATTTGGCCAATAATTGGTTTAGTAAAAATCATACTTTCTTTTGGATTGTAATTATCAACATTTATTAGTTGTGTAGTTTCGTTCGACATTTTATTTCTTTTTATTTATTCCTCTTATCTTTTAAATTAATTTTTATTTTATTTCCTACTCAAGTTAGTCTAAAGATTTATTACTGATGAGTAAAAAAAATCATGTCAGAAGAAATACCAATGGAAGATTTTTCAAGAGATAATGATGATGCCGGTGATAATGATAATTATGATTGGGATGATACAGCTTTACAAACCACAAACACATCTACAACCCTTGACCAAGATTATCATGGTTATGATGATTATAACCAATCAAGAGACAGGGCTCAATGGGAAAAACCACCAGAAAGAATGAACCTAGGAGAAAGAGATGAAGATTATTATAGAATGATAGAAGCTAGGCAAGAACTCAAACGATATTACCCAAATTACGAGCCAAATGAAAGCCCATTTAATGTTCGATTTGGAGAAAATGGAAGTATAGAAGGCCAATTAAGTACCGCAAGAAATAATGTTTGGCATACATTAGTTGATGAAAATGGGGTTCTTAATATAGAAAATTTGCCAAAAACATTTAGAAAAGCTCTAGGTGCTGATTATGAAAGCATGTTGGAAAAATATAATAATACCCAGTTAGAATTGAGGAAATCTATTGAAACAAATAATGAATTAGATAATGCTTTGCAAGGATTGAAAGCAACAGCAGAAGTATATCCTCTGGAGATTGAAAGATATGCGGAAAGAGAAAAAGAACTTAGGGAATTCATAGAGAGACAGCAGGTACAAAAAGCAGAAAATAAAAGTCTTTTCGATCAAACCGTAAAACAGAATGTAGAATTAAAAATACAAGCAGAAAAACTTTTGAACGAAGTAAAATTATACAAAGAAGAAATAGACAAATATAAGAAGGATAAATCAAATGAATCAAAATTAAAACAAAGCAATGAACGATTAAAATCAGAGATAGATAAATTAAAAGAACGACTTAGTAATAAAACAATTTCGAGTGAAGAACAATTATCAGATATTGAGGGGCGAAAAGATGAAATAATTAAAAATTTACCTTTAAGGGAGAAACTAAAGTATATCTTCAAAAAGTACGGTTTTACAGTTTTTTCTGTTCTAAGCGCTGTGGGTGTAATCATTGGGGTAATAGTTTCTAATCTTTCAAAGGGTTTATCCGCTTTGGGAAGGGGAGTTGGAAATGGTTTGAAAAATCTTGGTAAAAAACTGGGTGAAATATTACCAGGAATGGTTGGCGCAATAGTTAGCTTTCTTTTCAAAACCGCAGGTCAGGTTATTGGATTTTTAGGTGAGAATGCTTGGCTTTTGATAATGGCTGTAGTTCTATATTTTGTGGAAAGTATAAAAAAGAAGAGAAAGTAACAAATTTAAAGACATCATAACGTTCAGTAAAATACAATATGGGAGAATACAATGGAATTTATCCACAATTACCTAATAATAATTTCCAAACGCAAAGCGGAGATAATTTGATTAATTTCAGGCTACAAAAATCAAGCGAAGTATTACAAAATCTCGAGAAGGAAATTAAACATTACGAAGAAGTTAGGAAAAAATATAATAGAGCAAGAGGAATATGTACAAAAATTAGTGTTTCTGGCGGATTTATTTCAGTTCTTCTATCAGCAAGCGGTTTAGGAACTTCTCTCACGGGGGTTGGCGCTGTTGTCGGCATTCCTTTGGGTGTGGTTGGAGGAGTTTTTGGAGGTTTGTCGATTGGATTTGGATTTGCCACTAAAAGTCTTTCTGGTAAAGTTAGTAAACATGAACAAACCGTTGCAATTGCAAAATCAAAATTAAACACCATTAATGATTTGGTCTCAAAAGCTTTGAAAGATAATGCTATATCCGATCAAGAATTTTCCATAATTTTAGCAGAATTGGAAAAATTTCAAAAACTGAAACAAGAAATACGACAAAAATTCAGAAAAGATTCAGAAAAAAACTTCGACATGAGTATAATAAGGAAGAAAGTTCGAGAAGATCTATTAAAAGAATTAACCAATCCGGCATAGCCGGGGAGGGCTTCCGCTTCGCGGGGAGGCCCTACGGGCCGATCGCCCGATCCCGCTCATTAAAAATTTCTTTTGAAAGAACTGATGTGGGGTTTAATTGTTTTGCAGGGGTTAGAAGAGAGGCTAATTGATTTTACATCTTATTCTTAATCTAAAGATCAGAAAAATTGGAAAACAAAGAATAAGATGTTATTAGGTGATTTCAAAAATCGTTACCCAAGGGCAAACCTTGAAAAATTTTCATTTGTTAATGACTCATTTGGTGGATATATTAAATGGAAAGTTAATGGGACAACAATTATGTCCGATGATGATCCTTCTGGAAAAACATGGACTGCAAATCTTTCTAATAATTTGAAAACATTATTATGGGAAGATTTGGGGGTGGAAAATAAAGTTAAGGTAAGTTCATTTCCAAAAAGTTTAACATTTACAAAACAAACATACCCAATACCCGGGATTAAATTCAATGAATTTTCTCTTAATGTAACAAAATTATTAATCAATCAAAATATATATGTTTCAGAAAAAGATCATTTCACCGTGGAAATGATAAATGTTTTTAAAAATCAAACTGTGGGGTTTACTAGCGGAAAAGAAGCTAGAGCTTGGTTAAGTAAACCAAATATTAATCAGTGGCCGCAACAATTAAACATGGCGGTTTGGTGCGCAACGTCTGGATGCGGTGTAAGTTTAAGTGATATTTTTAGTTACCCGAAAGTTATTAGAAGTTTTTTTGTATTTCACATTTACTTTACAATAAGAAGAATAATAAATGAATTAAATGTGCCATTGCTAGGAGAACAAACTTTTTCCTTAAAAAATAATCCATATAACAAAAATGCTTACAATAGATTGTGCGCAGAATTTGGGTTAAGTAATAATCAAGATTTTAAGGGGTGGAATAAACCTTTAGCTGATTTTAGATTTAAGGGCGGCGCAAACCATGGAGTTGGAGATGTATTTATTGATTATGGGAAAGGATACGCAGACCCTGGAAGCGTGCCAGGGAGCGAAGCCGCGCAAGCAACGGGTGGGGGATACCAAAATGTCAGGATTATAAGAGGTTATGATACAGAAGCTAATATTTGGCCGAGCAGTGAAAATAAATTTTACGATGATGGCGGAAGAAAAAATAAAGGTGATTTAGTATCAATGCTTCGAAATGATCATTTTGTTGATTTTCAATATGCTTGGTTTATAGCAGAATCAGGTCACGGATTAACAAAGGCGGGATTGGGGAGAATAAATAGATCAGTTGAGGCTTTTGTTTATTGCATATTAGGGGCACAAGTTAATACTAGAAATTCTATTGTGGGTAATGGTGGCGGGGCAATCGAAACACAAAATGAATTCAAATACTTATTTGAAAGTTCTATTAAAGTAAATGATATTTCTAAATCCGTTCAAAATTACCAACAATCTGTACAGGAAACTAAATTACGGCTTGATTTGGCTGTTGCTCCGGGTGTTTGGTTGATGCCGAGTAATTTAATTATAAATACAGAAAGTGTGGTTGGGTACAATAATAATCTGAAAATAGCAACAGAAGATATGAAATTTGGGGTAAATAATTCAATAAATATTGAAACAAAAAATGTCGGAATACCAAATAGTTTAGGAACATCGAAAGTTTTATTAAATACCAATCCGCAACCAATGAAACCTAAAATAAGTAATAACGATGAATCAAACAATGAGGAAAAAGTTAGTAAAATAGAAACATCTTCTCATCAAAATAATCTTATTGTTTTAATGATTGCCGGAGGATTATTATCTTGGTTTTTATTTCGGTAATGTTTTGATTATCCAAGTTAGCCCAATTTAAAAGATGAGCGTGATGTAATCAAAACAAAATGCTAAGTATTACCATGTACGAGTCCGAAACTAGGATTTATTTAGATCCGCCGCTGAAAAATCTTCGGGAGATACAGCTCCTGGATTGTAATATACAAACCAAAAGATTAATTAATTTCAAGGAAGAACAGACAATATTATATGGCAAGAATCAGAGCTTCGCAATTCAACCGGGCACATATACTCTTCGCGGCATTCAATCAATCTTTCTTAATGATCCTGGTTTGGAAAAAATAACAATAATTGAGACTGATACCATTGACTATCTTTATTCAAATAAGAACTCCAAAGTTATAATTACGAGAGAATTGTCAATTGGTTTAGGAGTTCCTATAGTTTTAAATCCTGGTAAATTATACCCCATAAATATTCAGATTAGGGAGCCGTTGAGACTTATGTGCAGTATAGTGGATAATAGGATGACATATATGAATAAAAGTAAAAATGGTGAACTTTTAAAACTAACTCCGTCGCAACTGCTTGCAAACATACCCTCGAAGGATTATCCAGCAATTCCAGTTCAAAAATATGAGAACCCCATAAACCACTTCGATTTAACTATCTTAGACAATGAATGGGAAAAACTTAATTTAAGGGGATTGCCAATAACTTTTAGTTTAAGATTTAGATAAATTTTTTGTTATGTAACCAGTAATTGGGTTATATAACATAATTATTTTTTAACTAATCTAAGCCCCATCTATTTTTCAAATCTCTCAACTCTTGAAAATCAATGCACCAATCTAAAACTCTGCTTGGATACCATGCTAAGGCCGCCAAATCATTATGTAAATCATTATAAAATTTCTTTTTGTGTAATACCTTGTGTAAATTTTTGTATAATGTTATTTTAATTGAATTAATAATAAAATCATTCGTGTTATTTGAATAATATTCATCTTCATCTTCTTCATCTGATTCTACATATTCATCTTCCTCATATCCAATTTCGTGATTATAAACTCGCATAAGATATTTTTGTTTTTGATAATTATCATAATAAATTTCATTCGCATTTTCCATTAATATCTCAGAAATTTCATCAACAGGTAATATAAAACCCTCATCAAAATCTATTTCATCATCTTCGCCGCAATAATATTCGAAAATTTCCCCGTCATTCTTTCCAGAATATATAATTTCAATAACGGGCCAACTATCTTTATCTAAGAACCCATAATTTTTTGATATTACTTTTAACAAATCCTTGTTCATTGAATCAATGAAATCGCCGATTTCCAGATCTTTTTCATTAGAATAGACAATAGTAATAATTCCATTTTCAATATATTCTTGACTTGTCAAACCTTCCATTTTTGATTGACAATTTTTTTTCTTCCTTTAAAATATAATTTCATTTTTTAATTGTTATTAAACCAAAATGAAGGTTTCATAACATAATATTCAACATTCTTTGCAATGATGCTTTTGTTTATTATGTTCGCATATTTGTGTTCCGCCGCATTCTTTACAAAAACTTTTTTGTTTGCCGTGTTTACATATCCTAGATCCGTTACATTCTTTACACTGATACTTATATTTAATGTGCGAACATATTTGGGGCCCTTCGCATTCTTTACAGGCATGCTTATTTTTATTATGAATACATATTTGCGACCCGCCGCATTCTTTACAAAAATATTTACAAGTTCCATGAACACAAACATAATTATTATTAACAATAACTTTTTGTTTTATCTCATTAATCTCTTCTTCTGAAAATTTCCCTATCTCTTCAATCAATTCTACTTTATTCATTCCATATAATCTTTTAATTTTAAGCCCTGCTGCAATTTTTTTCAATTGCGGTAAATATAGTTTTTGTAGTTTTTGTTCCATAATTAATTTAATGGTGCATCCCTATTTCTTTAAACCATAATTATTTTTTTATTTTGGGCTAGAATCTGACAGATAAAAAATAAAATTGATTTTTTATTTTTGGCCAGAATCTGGCAGATAAAAATAAAATTGATTTTTTATTTTACATTTTTTTATTTTGTGCCAGAATCGGCAAATTACCCCTACTTTTACCCACTACTAGGGATGCATTAAATAGATATACAACCAACTGCTTTGGCTGAAACTTTCACGAAATTTACTATTAAGAACGGTAAGGGCAAGTTTAAACGGGTAAACAAATTATAAACGAAAAATAATGGTAGAAACTCACCACTCTCGCTCAGAACCACACAAGGGTAGTACTTTTTGTCCAGGTACATTGCTGAAGTTGTATTGTCTTCTTTTTTCTGTTCGGTTTCACCAACGATAAACTTAACATTGTCTTCAATAAATTGCACCCGAAAGTATTCTAAAAAGGGAAACAAATAATTCTTACTGTATATACAATAGTTAAAATTCGACTTGCAGTGACCTCGACTTTTTAGAACAACAACGAGAACATGCTGCCTCTTCTTTCCATTTGAAAGAACCGTTTAGGTTTCTTTTATAGCGCAAAGCACAAGGGCGTCTGCAAACTCAGATTAAGAAAACGTTTATATAATTTATGGGAACACATCAGTCTATATTTATCGATTAAAATGCGATAAACTTTGGGGCTTAATAGCGGGCAACGAATGCAGCGCATCTTCACGTGTAAAAAGAACTTGGAACTTTGTTATATAAAACAATTTCACTTACTTCTTTCACCATACTTGAATGATGGTGTTGTTTTCCTTTCATTGTCTTTCTTTGTGTCGCTCATTGTGTCTACAGACAGAGGTAAGATCTAAGTAGAAAAGGCAAAATACCAACGCAATTTCACGAGTCACCGATCTCAAGGTTACTTTTGAGAGACAAAGTTTGCTCGCCAATTCGTTTCGCCCGCCAAAACTAAACTCTGTGTCCCGTATGTTGCCAAGTAAGGAAAAGTATAAGATCCCGTATATAAGCCGACTGTGCTAGATGTCAGCGGAGCTTGGCAAGGACAAAAGAAAAAAATGGCGGACAACAGTGAGGATTCTTCTTCGGCAAAAAAGCTAAAGAAGAGTAACTTGCGTGGACCTTTCAACCGGTATCTTTCTCAACCGGGATCAAAGATACCTCGAACAACGTTGAGACGTTGACGAAAGAACTTCCCGACGTCCACTGCTTTGCCCTCGGAAGACCTCAGCACGGAGTCAACATTTGGGAATGACGCGCGACTTAGCGGCAGCTTTCCACTGTTACCCATCCATGACTTAACACATATGGAAACCGGTGAACCATTACACAGTTTGTTAAGCCAGACTGCTGTTCCTTTTGAAACGGATGACTGTGAGAGTTATTTTAGTCAATACGAAGATTATGATCATGAGCATGGCGACCAATGTGACCCTTTAGATGGACCTCTTAGCCTTCAGAATCAGGACTAGCCGAGATAATTGCAGAAGATAAACAAGAAAGCATCGAAGATTACCTTATGGCTTTCGATTCTGAGGAGAGTGCTGGTAACGTGTGCAAGTGTGGTACAAATTTTGTAAATAGAAAAGAAGTCAAAATAATTTTATCAATAAACATGTATTTAGTTGCAACAACTCTTTGAAATACTTATACCCTTACTTTACACCCAAGTTATGTCACTGGTTTGGAAAAATAACTATTATTGTTAGTTGTTCTTTATGTCTGGTATGTGCATATTGTATATGCTTATACAAATAATTTCAATGTTTTTATTAGATCAGTTGTGAACCACTTCATTTGTGATACCCTGCTGTTTAGTGGTTACTCCCTATATCATAACTTGGGAAATGTTTCTGTTTATGTGTTACACCAGTTATTAAAAATACTGACATTAAGCAAGAAATATGGTTCCTGTTGCTTCTGGACAATTGTGCCCTGCTGATTCAAAATGTTTTGTGGAATAGTTTTTAAACATGTATTAATTGTTTCAGTTTTAAAGGATCTTTGGAGAGATTTTAAGATTGCAGACTTGCATGCTAGATTGTCTGCGACTTTAAAAGTTTTAAAAGTATACTTAAAGTATACTTTATTTGGTATGCAAACCTTTTTGCAAATTCCAAAGTTTAGAAAAGTATACTTGCAGTATACTTTTCCAATTGAAGTATAAGTGAAGTACATTTACCACAATTTGTTTAATATACTTCATTTATACTTTTTTTGTTAAAGTCGATATTAAGTATACTTCAAATGTACTTCCTTTCTGGAAAGTACAAAAAAAGTATACTTGAAGTATACTTTAAATGTACTGAATTTCTACAAGGGTATGCTTTCAAGAATGATTTTCCACACAAACGTTATAGACAAATGACTGCACTAGATTCTAAGCCTTTAAGAATAAATGATATTGTTTGGAGCTGTTTTGATTACTACCACCTCTGATGGAAAGCCTATGAAGAAGATTTTTGTATTGCTTGTAGTAGTAGAGTAACAATACCTTTACCAAGATTAGCACATGCATCCCACCCCATAAAAATATATTATGTTTAACATAAAAAATATAACAATAATAATAATAATATCAATACCAGTAATAATAATAATAGTAATGATAATAATAATGATAATAATATAATGATAGTTTGTCTCGTTACTATATGTCATTGGTTACAAGTTCAATACCTCTGGCTGCCATGACTTTTTCGATGAAATACCATCCTTATCATAAATCTTTCTTCTGCAGTTTTTATAATAGAAATTTTCATATATTCAAAATAATATACTATTCTCTGGTTGGGTATGGATATTTTGCCTGTTTCTGTAACAGCACCATTAAACTTTCATGTGGTATATACTTGTGACTGATTGATGTTGATTTCACATTATATTCTTACAGGAGTACATAGTGCAGCAATCTTTTTCAACATGTTAAGATTTCAATAACTCTTTCTTACATGTATTGTTTTTATGATATGACCTAAAAATAGCACAACCACATACTATACAGTTGGCACTCACTATTACCAAACCTTTATTCAAAGTTTTTGTAGACTCCAACTGTTTTACCCCCATTTTTTTATGTAAGGACATTGTTTCTCACAATTCTGTTGACATGGCATCTCTTTTGAGGGAAGAGGAATTTTTCTATCTACCACTAGGGGTACCATTGCAACTGAAGAGAGTACACAAATTGAAACATGCACTATTCATAATGCTCTCATCTGTGGTTACCTTGGAATGAAATAATGACTGCAGTAGACAATAAAATATCTAATCAGAAGATTCTTCTTACAATGAATCTCATGCAATTATTAGAAAAGAACATAAACAAAAAATAATTGGAGCATTCAACTCATCCTCGGTGTAAGAACATATTGTGTTTAAAAGTGATGTACAACAAAGAAGACAAAGCAGTAGAGACTAAGAAAATACAACTCCAAAAAGAAACCAGGTTTTTACACTGTGGTAAACACAATCATTCATATCAACTCTTCAAGATTTCACCTGCAAAAGATTTAAAATAATTTTCAATTTGTGTTAACTGAATATTATTGTGATACTTCATTGACTCTGTATTCCCTGTCAAGAAAACAAATAATTTTACTTCTATTCCCTCTCGTGCAATCTCAGTGGCAGTGAAAGAGCTAAATGAAGGTCAATTTTCAAGCCCTGTGCTGAGCAGTATACTGATCATGTAATTTGCACCAGGTGTCACTAATTGTGTACCAAACACAGCATAACAAATTAAATAATAGGGATTACGCTGATATAAAAAATAAAATATAAAATAAAATAAAATATAAAAGTATTGTGACTTATTCAAAAACTAGCTTCGCGAGGTTTTTGCGAGAGTCGTATTTCTAGTATATATATATATATCTATATTTTAAAGGTGTCCGTTCGCAGGCCAGGTTACCTGGCAACATTACTTCATGTGAATTTCCGCCATTTCGAATTCCGTGAATGATGTTTTGAAAATAATATGAATTTTGTGGAAACCGATTTCACTAATCCTGGAAGTACATCTCAGCAAGAAGATCTCCGAGATATACAAGAAAGAGCGGCGAGGGATCGTCGTCGAGTAAGTTTGAATGCCGCAAAAATCAGCACACGGGAAGCGGCGACTGAAAGAATAGATTAAGAAACTACGGTAGGGACGATAACAAGAGACATCGCAGCAGAGACAACAACTGCTCGCTCAAAAAAGGCAAAGGAAACAGCAAGGAAAAGGACCAGGAATGCAATCAAGTTAGATGGGAAATTGAATTTGTTATAGATAGTAACTCGTTTTAGCTATAAAGGACATGAGAGACTTAGAACGGAAACCGAGTAGGAACGACTTCAAAAAGATTGAGATACACTGGAAAATATGATAATCACAAGGCAACCTGCAATGAAAACACATTCAGAATCTAAGGAAAATCATGGCAACAGCGTACAGACAGAATCAGAGGACGAACGAGGAAACAGATTACCATATCGTCGTGAAAAAAGTTTCAGGAAAGGGGAAACAGAAACCAACCTCAAAGAAATGAAAGATGACAGTCAAGTAGTATTTATACTGCAATGAGAATGCAAGTAGGTATTTTTCGTAGTGAAACGATTGTCTTCCATTTTAAAGAAATTCCCAATACAGAGATTGCAGTTGTGATAGCAATTATTTATAATTATGTGATCTGATATCATTGCAACAGTGAAAATATATTGTAGATTTGTTTGATGTAGCAGTTATGTTCAGCATTTTCAACAGAAAACATACCAAACAATAAGTGACCGGTTCTGCAGTATTATCAGTGGTCAGTGCAAGTATCTGTAAATAAAGCAGTTGTCATTACTGACTTCTGAGTAGTATTTCTTTTTGCTATATTTCTTTCCTACATGTATGTATTAAGTAATTACAAGGTTTCGTGGGGACAAACAAGTTCCATAACCATTTCAAAATGAGTTTTACCTTTGAGTTCCAAGTATCCCTGGGAGTTACTCTCTTAGCCCCCACCCTTTTCCCACAAATGAAAAGTTAATTTAAGCCCTACATTGCAAAATTAGGCGTAACATCTTAACCTTTTTCCGTAATGCTGTTTAAATCATTTTTATGATGTCAAATACAAATATTTAATGACAACCACAATACACAGTTGACCTTTTTCATTAGAAAAACTCTATAAGGGAGAAACTAAAGTTTGTAATGCTAAAATTTTTAGTGATTTTTCTTATATATTCATTGCAAGGGTGCTGTATGTAATAACAAGTCTTTGAAGTTTCCTAAATGGCCAATACTTTCAATCATGATTTTCCACACTAACTGTATGGACAAATAACTACACTAGCATGATTGCCACAGGTAAGAAAATGGTAAGGGAAAAAAATTCTTCAAGGTCAGTGAAAAGTCAGGGAATTTCAAATCAAGTAAGGGAAAGTTTAAGTATTTGAGAGAATTAAGGGAAAAGTGAAATTTAAGACTACCAATTTATTTCTTGCCAATTTAGTGATGGTTTGGTGTGGTCAAGAATGTGACATGAAATGTGTTGGATTGGTAGAATTAAATGGCTGATTACCTGATCTTGGGTATCCAAGAAAATCAATCCTTCTTCCATAACCTTGTTATTTTAAGAAACTATAAATCCATGTTCACTGTATGTAAATTTCGGAAAGCATATTAAATAAATGGGTGGAGAGGTAGGCTGTTAGGAGAGGTTGGAGGCCATTACCAGGACTAATTTTGGACTTTTCTAATTTAGTTGGAAAGGGAAATTTTACATTTGTCAGGGAAATGTAAGGGAATTTCAAGATCCAGTGGCTGTGCAACCATGACTTGATTATAAGTCTAAAAGAATAAATGGTATTGTTCTTAGTTGAGTAATTTTTACCACCTCTGATACAAACCCTATTCAGAATAAAACTGTATTGCTTGTAGTAGCACAGGAACCTTTTCTCAGAATAGGACATACACCCCCACCCCATAACAGTATATTACGTTTAACATAAAAAATAACAATACCAGAAATTATTATAATAATAATAATAATAATAATACAATAATAATAATCATAATAAATACAAGAAATGAGATAATACAAAAAGGGATAATAATTTAGTAACCGAAGTAAATACATAAATTGGGGTCTTATCCCTCATGAAAAACAATTACGAGTTCTTTAAAAACTAGCTTCGCGAGGTTTTGCGGGAGTCGTATTTCTAGTAATCGTTTTAATCTTGTAATGAGGGCCACCAGTTTATGAGTATTTATATGCTATTTCGTGCTACCCTCGATAAACAAAGACTTAACTTACTTACTTACTGCTGTCGGACTTTAAACGAAATTTTTTTTTCTTGTGCAATATATCTAATTTTTGTGACGAAATAATTATAAAACAAAACAGAACAAACAAAACAAAACAAAACAGTCACTGCGATTAGAATTCAACATCAATTTCATCATCCTTTAGGTCAGAGTCAATTCGAGGGGAGGAGAGGGGGAAGGGCTTATTATGAAATTGAATCTGTAGAGGGAGGGCTTATGGGAGAGGAGGGGGGAGGGGGATCTTGTTAGAGCGTTAACGGTACTCGTCATTGCAGACGCCTTATACCCAGCTAAGAGAAATGCAAAAGGTTGCTGGGTCATTTCCTGTTTTGTCATTTAGCGCTGTAGTTTGAGATTCGGCAATCGGTGGGTTAATGGCTTGCTGGCTGTGCTGGTGTTTAACCAAGTATCGTATGATTCAGTAAATAGGATGCACTAAATGTACAGCGTTGACGCGTTTTTATAACTTGTACTCCATTTTGAAACGTGCCGCACAAAAATAGTGGTGTTTGTCAATGTATCGTGTGTTAGTGCTCTACAAAACGTCCCCTTTGTTTTGTGTACGGGCAGCCCAAGTTCCTGATTTGAAAGGGTTTCTTTGAATGTACTCGCCAAAATTGCTTTCGAATGGCCTCAGTTAGAGTCGAGCTGAAAACACAAAATACCACACAGGAACAAAGTCAGTCGGTTTCACTGAAAGAGATTAAATATTCCTCGACTTCAGAACAAAACCGTTACAAACCCTTTCAACTCAGTAGCTTGGGCCGCCTGCAAACGGGACAGTTTCTAAACTCAGCTACTCGAGCCCGGAGTCAACCAAATTGTTTTGTAGTTCGTAGCAAACAATATAGTCTATCATGCAAGTCAAGTTACAATTGCATTGCTTAAAATTAAAAAAACTGTAATTCCCTTTGTAAGCATTGGGATCGTAAAATAAATTTCTGAGCCGAGTAGATTACTGAGCATTCCGAGAAACAGGCCTCAGGTTCGGTAGATGTTTCGAATCAAATTCGGGGTGAGGGCAGAGAAGACAGCGCTAAGAAACACTGTTTGAGAATAAAATAGAAATGGGAGACCTTCTCGCCATTCTCGATTACTTTGAAGTATAACTGCAATAAGATGTTGTAACTATATTAAATTAACTAAATTACGACTTTCTTGTTACATAGTTAAGAAGCTAAGGCTGTGAGGATCCCAGCAAAAAAATAGGTACATTAATGTTTTCGTTAGTGCCAAACGGTTGCCAACTGCTTTACTCTGTCTTAACTTTATTTGAAGAGCAATCTTATCACAAACAACATGTTTTTCAAGAAACGCGATTTGCCCTTATTTGAACCAGTTGCAAGAAGGCTCAACTACTAAAATGAGAGAACATCGCGGGCGCAGCTAATCTCCACCCCCCATCCCCACGGTAACTGTGGCAAAAAGCCCTCCAGTAGAGTGGAGTAGAGAAAATGATCCTGTCCCACGGCGGTCGCATGTTTGTCTTTTCAACATGTGTGGTGGACTGAAATCGGCTTGTTCACGGCTTTATTTTGGCAGAAACAACAGTTAAGCTTGCAGGAACAGAGGAAGGTATGTTTTGAGTCGTTCTTAAAATTGAAATATATCATCGCTTTTAAAACATCGTTAAAGCAATACTGATAATGACACGGCATCATTGTACGCAAGTAGAAAGTATTCAAATCAATGAGGCCGTGTTAGGGGGATGGGGGTGTCCATGTCCCCTGTATGTATTTCACAAGCGGCTATGTCGGCATTTCGCAAGGTTCTTATGTCGCTTGTCGGAATTTACCCCTAACAGGGCCTCGTCTAGTTTGACATTGGTGTCGCTTTCCCTATTTCGCTGGAGTGGTCTGTCGTTTGTCGCCAGTTCGTAGCTCTCGTGTCGCCGTTTCAAGGCCATGTCGCTTGTCGGAATTTACCCCTAACAGGGCCTCATCAATCAATGACTTCATTTTCGAATTAAACATGCTAATATCTAGGAAGTAATCAAAATATCTAATTTATTTATGAACATTTCAATGCACGTAAGCTCAATGTATGACAATACGAATAGTTACTTCCTTCATTCCATTACCATTTCACTGTAATGTTGTATTGCACTGAAGCTATTTGTTTTGAAACCCACTAAGTCTGAAACCCAGGAACCGCCATGTTGAAAAGACAAACATGCGACCGCCGTGGGACAGGATCATTTTCTCTACTCCACTCTACTGCAGGGCTTTTTGCCACAGTTACCGTGGGGGTGGGGGGTGAAGATAAGCTGCGCCCGCGATGTCCTCTCTCAATGGATTGCGGAAGGATGTCCAACGAAGCCGAATACATGAACTTGGATGTTGAAAACAAAACTTCGAAAGTCGAAAATTGCATTGTTGACATTTTTATAAAAACAGACGAAAATCGTCAATTTGGCAACCCAAATTAGTGATATTGAATTTGAAAAACAAAAAGTACCATGTACAATAGAAAAGTTTAAACACGAAATCAACACAGTTGGATGTCGCATTGTGTAAGGTAGCATAAAATACAGCAAGTCGAGTATCGAATACAAAGATCGAATTTTGGCGGAAATGGACCTCCATACACGTTATAATAATAATAATAATAATAATAATAATAAATATTTAAAGAGGATGCTCCCATCACATTACGTGGTTTTCAGGGAGGTCCTCACTATTATAAACTAGGTTAAAAACTAAAAAATCACTAAACTATTCAAAAATTTTAAAAAGTAAGAGAATACACATACAAATGAATAAAATTCTAGAAGGAACTGGATATCAAACTTCAAAATATAGAAATACTTAGCAATTAAAAACTTCTTAATGTAACGCTTAAAAATTTTACATGGCATAGGCTTTCTTAAGGCACTGGGAAGAACCGTCCAATCGCTTATACACGTATAATACGTTGTTCTTTAATTTACCCCAATCAGTTCTTGGGTTAAGGATTCTGGGTAAGTTGCTGTTTCTAGTATAATGTCCGTGTAAATCTCTTAAGGTTGACCTAAAAGTCACTAAGTGCTCTGGAATGTCTCCTTTGATAGCATTTTGAACAACAAGACAGCGGTGACCAAAGCGTCACCCAGCCAGGGGAATCCATTTAAGGGAAGTGAGTGCTTCAGATGATGACATTTTGTTACCAAAAATTCTTTTCGCAAATCTATTCTGAACGGCTTGCAAACGATCCATTTCAGATTTCAGACCAGGTTGATCCCCCCAAACAATGTCACCATAGTCTAAATGGGGTAACACTAAGCCGTTGAAATACATTATGTGAGTCTTTTCATCTAGCATATGAGAAATTCGATTAAATACTGATAGGCGAAAACCCAGCTTCTTAATCAAATTACTGATATGTGGCTTCCAGCTCCATTTTGCACCATCGTTACTCCAAGATATTTACATGATTGCACACGTTCAACTTGTGTACCATCCAGTTGTAACTGGACATCATCAAAGAAAGGCAGCTTGGTTTTACTCCCAGCAAGCATGAGTTTCGTCTTATTCACGTTTATGGTCAGTTTTTTTTCTGTATACCAATCGCAAATCAAATTGAAATCATGTGCTAAAGTCGCTTGAAGTTCTAAGGACGTTGACGCAGCACATGTGAGTACAGCGTATCGTACAGATACACCCGAGTGTTCTGCACTACATTTGACAGGTTATTGATGTATATATTAAACAGCAAAGGGCCCAAAATGCTACCTCGTGGAACACCGTATGTCATGGGGCGGGAATCAGATAATTCGCCGTTTATCAACACACTTTGCTGCCTAGGCGGACTTGTATGCAAAAGACTACAAAAAACATTTCATATACTACGTCCTAACCGCCGACCAGTTAGCTCAGTTGGTAGAGCACCGGACTAGCCTGCGGGAGGTCGCGGGTTCAAACCCCGGCTGGACCAACACTCAGGGTCTTTAAAATAATTGAGTAGAAAGTGCTGCCTTTGTGATGACATCTGAAAATGGTTAGACTTTCTAGTCTTCTCGGATAAGGACGATAAACCGTAGGCCCCGTCTCACAAATCTATCTGTAATGTGGGACGTAAAAGAATCCATGGCACTGTTCGAAAAGAGTAGGGCGTGTTCCCGGTGTCATGGTCTAGCTGACTCGTGCTGTCATTGGTCTGATTGTAATGCGCATATGATTATGCATATAGAATATGCGCAATAGAAATGGAGTATATTATTAAAATGGAACTCAGGGTTCATTAATTTATCGGGACTTTCTGGAAATAGGCCCGTGGATAGCTGTTTTATTCTTTGCAGATACTATTCTAGTTTTACCAAAAAACGGCGAAGCACGTCAAAGAACACGACGCAGTGGATCAGAATCCGACACACGTACGAATGACACCGCCCACTTAAAAGACATGATACAAGATCTGCTAACCACAAATCTGAGGATTTGCCAGCAACGAGGGAGGAATACGTTCTGTCACCGGGGAAGGCCGGGACCTCCAGGGAAAACTGGATCCAAAGGAGACAAAGGTGACCAAGGGAAGAGGGGTCGGAAGGGATCACAAGGAATCATGGGACAACTAGGAAAAAGTGGAAAACAAGGAATCATGGGTCCTCCTGGAATGAAAGGAGAAAAGGGAAGTAAAGGAGACAGCGGTCCACCAGGCATGCTGGGAATAAAAGGGGAACCCGGAGAATCCATTTCCACACCACACGTGAAGATTTCTCTTTCTTTGTTGACAGTTAATGAAAGCAACACTGCATCACTCCTCTGTTCTGCTTCGGGAAATCCCGTGGCTCAAATGTCCTGGACCAAAATTAATGGGTCGTTGCCTGGCAACAAGGTGAGAGTAACATCTGATGGACTGATGGAGATAACAGATGCTAGACTAGAGGATGCTGGGAATTACAAGTGCCTGGCGAAAAACATCCTAGGAAAAGATGAAAAAGTCGCAAAGATTGTGGTGCGAAGTAAGTAAAAAGTAAAAATAAGTGACTCATTCTCTTAGGGGGAGGTCACAGGGGAGGGTACGTTACGACCACATTGCTCCTCTTTCCCCAGATTAAAGGTGTGACCATCAATTCCACTGACTTGATCATATGTAGTAACCAGTCGCAGATACGATGTATTGCACACAAAAATCATCTTGTCGGCAATTTCAAACATTGAGCAATTATCCAGCTAGATGCATGGTTCTGCCCTGGGCTTGCCCAATACATCCAGTTTCGGAAAGTTGCCCAATACACACGACTACTCCACTGAGGTCAAAGTTTTTCTATTCGTGAGAGACCTGATAATGAATTATGTGTAGCGTGCTTGTCTCGGGTCATGGCTTGAAGAACAAGTTAGCTCACGACAGGACTTCCAGAAAATCCAGTGTACTCGATGCGTCTCTAGTGGCTCCAATAGACTCCACTGGATGAAATCTAGTGCACTGTCTTGGATATGGATAAGGAGGAGGGAAAATCTTAGATACCAATAATTTGTATTAGAGCATGTTATTTTTCCCCGTCCAGGTCCCCCTAGGATTTCTATGACTGCGGGTCCAGTCTACGCGCTAAAGGGAAGCAACGTCACGTTACCAAAGTGTCTTGTGGTTGGCTTCCCAACTGCGCGAATAATTTGGAGCAAAGCTGAGATGAAAGACACGGTGCTTGCAAATAACGAACAGCTATCAATCATGAATGCACAAAGGGAGGATTCTGGATTGTACCAGTGCAGGGCGTCCAATGAACTAGGCGGTGACTACGCCAATACATATCTTGTTGTTGCCGAGTTGCCGCGGATCATTGTTAAGCCTCCTTCCAACCTTCGAGCGAAGGTTTCACAGAATGTTTCAGTTTCATGCAAGGCGAATGGTGACCCTAAGCCAAAAATAACCTGGAGCAAGGAGAATGGTGGTCTACCAGTGGGCAGATCGGAGATAGCCGAAGATGGAACACTGAAGATATGGATGGCACAAATTAACGATTCTGGGAAATACATTTGCATGGCCTCATCAGCAGAAGTGTTTAGGTCCGTTTCGTACGCAGTGCAATTGCGTGTCTCCAGAGGTGATTAAAAATATAAGAAATAATAATTTACACTTATATAAGTAGTATCACATGGGTAACCTATGAATTTGTTCTTAGGACATTCATATACAGCCCTTTAGTCAAATTGACTTTCGCCAGCAACTTCTTGAACACTTTGGTTTTTAACTGCTACAATAGCCGGATGACTAGTTGACGAATTTCCCCGCAACTTCCCAATTTTCATTATTTTTTAGGCCTGGCCCTGGTGTGATTGAACTGGGAAATTTGCTTTTCTTTGATTTTAAAAGTCAGTTAAAGGCCCTCTTGATTAGGGTCCGGTGGGCTTAACAACCATTACCATTTTTGAAAAAATATAAGATGGTTTATTTTCAGCCCGGAGAATTTATAAAAAGTAGGGTTTTCAGCACAGTCACAGGCAAGCGCGGAAAAGGGAAACCCGAGTTCTTCCAATAGAAGTCGAACTTACGACCTCCCGGGCACTAGTTCGGACGCTCCACCACTGAGCTATAGGAGACTCGTGGAATGGTTTACAGCTGGCAGTATATAACAGTTTAACACCAAATCCGCAACTTGAATGATCTTTTCTTCTTTTATCTCAGTTAGTACGCGCGCTATGATTGGTCAATTTAGCGGTCGGTACTTCACTGTACGGCCCGTTTAATTCAAAAGTTTATTTTTAAATATAATAAATATCTTACAAACCTCATTTTCTCGGTCCGTACTTTAAGTGACGGATCCTCGTTTTCTCTGCTCGGATTTATGGCCCAAGCGCGAAGCGGGCGGGCCATAAATCCAAGCGGAAAAATCTAAGTCCTTAACTTACACTACGGACCTCGCATTCTGTTAGTAAGAGGTATTTACTTTCCTTTGTTCCATGGTTGTGAAGGACCGGCATTGCACAGCCTGGTTTGACTATTTCTAAAGGCAACCTTTTCTCCTCACAGCATCCTTCTGATAGAAGATTCATCTATATTGCTGAAATTAACGCGCATAACATATATGCAGTACCGCTCTGAATTAAGCGAACCTTAAATGTGCGTGCAAGGCGCGTTTAGGAACGGGTTTTAGCGCGTGGACGCAATTTTTAACACACCTTTTAACGCGTTTTTTTAAACATGTTTTTACCATTGTTATGATATGTATATGTCATAAAATAAGCACTTAAAATCACAAATGAAAATAGTTTGGCGTCAGTTTGATTTTCTGTATGTTGTATTCTATGGTATCGTGTTTGGTTTTACTTGCTGTTTTTGTTTTCTTCAGTCTGTGATCCTGTAGGAGTATCTAAAAGAGATAAAGTTCCTGACCAGAGGCTTACAGCCAGTACATTCAATACTAACTACTATCCACATCTGGGCCGGCTTCACGAAACGTCAGGACGCGGAGCATGGTGTGCTACGACTCCATCAGACAGAACAGATTACCTTCAGGTCGATATGGGCGCCGCACGCTTTCTTTGCGCTGTGGCGACTCAAGGTTTAAAACAAGCCTCGGTTTGGACAAAAAGCTTCAAGCTCCAATACTCTACTGATGGTTTAACATGGAATTTCTACATCGAACAGAATTTGGAAAAGGTATTTTTCTTGGCTTGGTTTTCAAAACATCTGTTTCACAAAGCTACTCTAACTTGGCAATATTACAAAACTATGGAGGCTGTTATAAGGCGGAGTGCCGAGAACAAAGCATTCGTCAAAACAGCTAAGTCTGTCAAAACGCCTGGAGGAACGCTCCGGGTGATGGGCTCCTGTATATACCTAATACTGTGCTTGCTATTTTTTAGGTTTTTCCAGGAAACACAGACGCAACGAGCGTCGTAAAGAATTCCCTGACCACGTATGTCCAGGCCAGATACGTTCGATCCCGTCACGTATAAGGAACATCCTTGCTTCAGGGTGGAACTTTTTGCGTTAGTGTAGGTTTGCATACTTAACTTGATAAGCGCTCACGTGTCAGGACATGGCCACCCACCACTGACTTTAGGATGGAGCTCCATGCCTTCCAGTTCCTAGCTACATGTACCACCGTGCCCTATATACTTACCGACACGAGCAGGAAACAGCTCTATGATCTTTTTTTACCACATTGCAATCATATCATTAGCTCCGAACAGCCATAGAACGCTTTTTTGCCCCAAGGGTCTTCTCGGTGCTTCTTTTTTTCTCTCTTTTTTTTTCAATTAGCGGCAAGTTCGGAGAACAGAAACGCCGAGAAGAACCCGGGAAGGGGGTTGAAGTAGAACGTTGTCTCAAGAAGTAAACAACTGAAGTCGAATCTGTGAATATGTCGGACGCCGGCAATGACAATTACATGTTTTTGTAAGAAAATATAAAGCAATATTTTTGGGTAACTTAGGGTGACCACTGGTGAAAATCGAGCTTGGTCTTCCAGAGGAAAAAAGGCTTAATTCTTTCAAGAACGCAGAGAGATGGAGAGTCAACTGCACAAGATGGCATTGACACCAAGAGTGATTTTAATAGTAGTAACAATCTTTTATTAGGAAGCTCCATCACTAAAAGTGGTTTACATAGAGGTCCTAATACTAGATATATACTATATAATGAACAATTAAAATCGATAAATTAGAGCTAAAACCGAAATAAATAAATATTTACAACATATACACTACAGAGATTAAAAAGAATAATTAATTATAAAAAGCAGAAAGAAGACACTTCTTAAGAATTGGCAAACTTACTGAATTTCTTACAGTTCTCTCTAACTCATTGAAGTCTTTGAAACAGTGGTACCGTGAACGTTGTTTTCCCCAATTGTATTGGATTTTGGGGAGCTTTATAGTATCTTTATTGCGAGTATTGTAGGAGTGCATATCACTCTTTCTTACAATGTCCAAGGATTGATTGAGTTGGCCATTAATACACTTGCATGCATATATACATCGATGACATTTCCTACGTTCTTCGAGATTCAGCCATCTCAAGACTGTTAATGCATCAGTGGACGAGGATTGAAGGGATCTATCTAATATCAACTTAGCTGCTTTGTTTTGCAGAATTTGCAATTCTTTCATTCGTGAGACATTGTCCTTGTCACCCCAGACTAAATCAGCATAATCAAAAATAGGTAGCACTAAACTGTTATAAAAAAGTAACCGGGCATTATAAGGTAAATAATACTTAATCCTACGTAAACGACCAAGGTTCTTATTAACCTACTCAACATGGTCGGACCATGTAAACGTTGAGGACAATATAACTCCCAAGTATTTAAAACTAGTTACAGAATTTATATCAGCGTCAAAAATAGATAATGAGAAAGAGGAAATACTAGTAAGGTTCCTATTACTGCCTATAATCATGGATTTTGTCTTAGTAAGATTCAAAGTTAGCTCATTCCGATGTAGCCACTGAGCAACTTTCAAGAGATCATCATTCAGTGCCTCTTCTAACAGGTGTGGCTCCTTAGCAAAGTAATACAGGACCGTGTCATCAGCATACAAAGTCACCTTGCAATTCTTTATAGCCAGAGGAAGATCATTAATATAAACCAAGAAGAGAAGCGGTCCCAGAATACTCCCCTGTGGCACCCCAGAGGTCACCGGGAGAGGGTCAGACACTGCATAACCACAGGCAGTCCGCTGTTTACGATGACTCAGGTAAGACTTGAACCACTGTAGGATACTGGGCGAGACGCCGGTAGCCGACAACTTAGACAGCAAGATGTTATGGTCAACGGTATCGAATGCCTTGGTCAAATCTAAGAACACTGCACCACACAGATCTCCACTCTTCATGCATGTGCAATAGGACCTCATCTGCAAAACTGGTGAGAGCTGAAGTTGTAGACAGCTTGGGACGGAAGCCAAATTGTTCGCTTGAAATGAGGTTATTTGAATTTAGAAGGTTATTTTTGAATTTATGACAAGGGGAAAACCGTATGCCAACTGCGGGCTCAATAGCAATAAAAATGACAACCATGTAACATTCTATCTGGGCAACCTCGACTCGTCCATGCGCACCAGAGACGCTAGACCGACAATGGAACTTTGATTCGTCTTCTAAGAACATCATTGAAACTAAAGGTGAAATGAAAGACTACGCAAAATAGTTTGTTTTATATAGATATTTAATCTAAAGTACAAATCTATGAAAATTCCTTGCAAAAAGCCATTTTACGACACATTTACACATTTATCTGTTCGATAGTGAAGGTGTTCCCGCAAAACTTCACGAAAATTTACAGAATCTTCTTTAACAAGCTGTAAGGTGTACAGTATCTTAAATCTGTACACGCTTTAGGTAGCCATTCATGTTCCACGTTGTGTTGTATCTGAAAAAAAAAAAATAATGAAAGGTCTATTCACTTGACTTCCTTATTCAGTATCTTGTAATGAGGCCCCAATAGGGATTTTAGGAATACATGATATTTGCAAAAACAATTATAGGGATACGGGATATTTACAAAAAAAATAGTGGGATATCAAACGTCAAAGTTTTCTTTTTTGACAGAATAAAACAGGTTAATTGATCAATATGAAAGACGCGAAAAGTAAAAAAAAGTACTTGAAAATGCGAAATAATGTATTTCCCTATGAAAAAAACATTGTAATCATCCTCCAAACCCTGTTTGCACTCGATTTCTATTTTAAAGTATAAAATCAGACTGGAAAATGTGTTTTACATTATTTGGAAATCGGACTTATAACATGCAGTGACGTCATCAGTATTAACTTGCAGGGATACGGGATATTCAGACCACGCCCCCCCCCCCCCCCCACCCTAATGGGGCCTCTGTAATCCAGTAACAGAATACAGAGCATAGAATTACTGTCACCTTTTATGACGTGTTCACGGCTTCACTGCTGAAGCATCTTGCACAAACAAAATGTCTAACAAAGACCGCTTCTTCTTGCTGAGTCCTGGCACAGTTCTGTCTGTTCTGTCTTTGTTTCTTTACTCTGCTGGATTCATTAGAATTGAGGTGAAATTCAGCGGCTATGACGAGCGCTTGGTGGCTGTAGAGGAAGCTGTTATTGAGCTGAAACAACTAAACCAGGATTCGATTTCGTCCAACCAAGGTAATTGTTCGACTAATCATGAAATTACTGAAAACCGAGACAAGATATAATCACTTGAATAGTGTAATTCGTCTTGTTGTTCATTTTCGGGAACGAGCGAGGCTGAATTGTTATGATAACCACCAACATTTTCTATGTATGCGTTTTTTGTTCCGTCAGGCTAGGATTTCCGAAAATGCCAAGTAACTTCCTTGCGATATTCTGAAGCATACCACACGAATGGATCAGCTGCATAACTTGCTACTTTCTAGTTTCCTTTTTTTCCAGTTTAGTATACATCTTCTTTAGATTCTTTCATCTTACGCTCACGTCTCAGTTACGCCACGTTTGGCTTATTCCTGAAACATATGCTTGCTTCAAGAACAGCTCAAAGGTCAAGTAATAAATATAAGTTTTAACCCAAAAGCATGGAATCGAAAAAATATACATGTACATGTAAAACGTAACTCATTCTTCAAAGTCTGCACATCGAAAGCTCTTTTATGATCGCAATGTTTACAACGTCAATTACAATTTTAGCTTAACGTACACGTTTATGGAGGTCCATTTCCGCCAAAATTCGATCTTTGTATTCGATACTCGACTTGCTGTATTTTATGCTACCTTACACAATGCGACATCCAACTGTGTTGTACATAGTACTTTTTGTTTTTCAAATTCAATATCACTAATTTGGGTTGCCAAATTGACGATTTTCTCCTGTTTTTTATAAAAATGTCAACAATGCAATTTTCGACTTTCGAAGTTTTGTTTTCAACATCCAAGTTCATGTATTCGGCTTCGTTGGACATCCTTCCGCAATCCATTGAGAGAGGACATCGCGGGCGCAGCTAATCTCCACCTCCATCCTCACGGTAACTGTGACAAAAAGCCCTCCAGTAGAGTGGAGTAGAGAAAATGATCCTGCCCCACGGCGGTCGCATGTTTGTCTTTTCAACATGGCGGTTCCTGGGTTTCAGACTCAATGGGTTTCAAAACAAATAGCTTCAGTGCAATACAACATTACAGTGAAATGGTAATGGAATGAAGGAAGTAACTATTCGTATTGTCATACATTGAGCTTACGTGCATTGAAATGTTCATAAAAAAATTAGATGTTTTGATTACTTCCTAGTAGATATTAGCATGTTTAATTCGAAAATGAAGTCATTGATTGATGAGGCCCTGTTAGGGGTAAATTCCGACAAGCGACATGGCCTTGAAACGGCGACACGAGACGGCTACGAACTGGCGACAAACGACAGACTACTCCAGCGAAATAGGGAAAGCGACACCAATGTCAAAATAGACGAGGCCCTGTTAGGGGTAAATTCCGACAAGCGACATAAGAACCTTGCGAAATGCCGACATAGCCGCTTTTGAAAGTCACACAGGGGACATGGGCACCCCCCTAACAGGGCCTCATTGATTTGAATACTTTCTACTTGCGTACAATGATGCCGTGTCATTATCAGTATTGCGTTAACGATGTTTTAAAAGCAATGATATATTTCAATTTTAAGAACGACTCAAAACATACGTTTCTCCGTTCCTGCAAGCTTAACTAAAATAAAGCCGTGAACAAGCCGATTTCAGTCCACCACACATGTTGAAAAGACAAACATGCGACCGTCGTGGGACAGGATCATTTTCTCTACTCCACTCTACTGGAGGGCTTTTTGTCACAGTTACCGTGGGGATGGAGGTGGAGATTAGCTGCGCCCGCGATGTCCTCTCTCAATCGATTGCGGAAGGATGTCCAACGAAGCCGAATACATGAACTTGGATGTTGAAAACAAAACTTCGAAAGTCAAAAATTGCATTGTTGACATTTTTATAAAAACAGACGAAAATCGTCAATTTGGCAACCCAAATTAGTGATACTGAATTTGAAAAACAAAAAGTACTATGTACAACACAGTTGGATGTCGCATTGTATAAGGTAGCATAAAATACAGCAAGTCGAGTATAAAATACAAAGATCGAATTTTGGCGGAAATTGAACGCCATACACGTTATAATAATAATAATAATAATGAATATTTAAAGAAGATGCTCCCATTATGTGGTTTTCAGGGAGGTCCTCATTATTATAAACTAGGTTAAAAACTAAAAAATCACTAAACTATTCAAAAAAATTTAAAAAGTAAGAGAATACACATACAAATGAATAAAATTCTAGAAGGAACTGGATATCAAACTTCAAAATTAGAAATACTTAGCAATTAAAAACTTCTTAATGTAACCCTTAAAAATTTTACAAGGCATAGCAGGGTTGTATATAAGAGCCGGCAGCCGGCGAAGTTCGCCGGCTTCTCTGTCAGGTTTCGCCGGCTACTTTCATTGCTTGGAGAGTCAAGATATGTCGCGGAGATGATGCTTATCAGGTCTAAACTACTTAGGCTCAATAAAAATAAAAATTTGCAGTGCCTATCTCTTCTGAAAACATATAAAATGCCCCCGGACCCCCCTAGAGACGATGGGCTAAAGCCCATCGTATGGGTCCTTCGGACCCACAACCGTCTACATTTCAAAAAACTCCGGCTTCTTAAAACCTTAAAGAAAACCCTGCATAGGCTTTCTTAAGGCACTGGGAAGAACTGTCCAATCGCTTATACACGTATAATACGTTGTTCTTTTACCCCAATCAGTTCTTGGGTTAGGGATTCTGGGTAAGTAGCTTTTTCTAGTATAATGTCCGTGTAAATCTCTTAAGGTTGACCTAAAAGTCACTAAGTGCTCTGGAATGTCTGCTTTGATAACATTTTGAACAACAAGACAGCGGTGACCAAAGCGTCACCCAGCCAGGGGAATCCATTTAAGGGAAGTGAGTGCTTCAGATGATGACATTTTGTTACCAAAAATTCTTTTCGCAAATCTATTCTGAAAGGCTTGCAAACGATCCTTTTCAGATTTCAGACCAGGTTGATTCCCCCAAACAATGTCACCATAGTCTAAATGGGGTAACACTAAGCCGTTGAAATACATTATGCGAATCTTTTCAACTAGCATATGAGAAATTCGATTAAATACTGATAGGCGAAAACCCAGCTTCTTAATCAAATTATACTGATATGTGGCTTCCAGCTCCATTTTGCATCCATCGTTACTCCAAGATATTTACATGATTGCACACGTTCAACTTGTGTACCATCCAGTTGTAACTGGACATCATCAAAGAAAGGCAGCTTGGTTTTACTCTCAGCAAGCATGAGTTTCGTCTTATTCACGTTTATGGTCAGTTTGTTTTCTGTATACCAATCGCAAATCAAATTGAAATCATGTGCTAAAGTCGCTTGAAGTTCTAAGGAAGTTGACGCAGCAAATGTGAGTACAGCGTCATCGGCATACAGAATCACCCGAGTGTTCTGCACTGCATTTGACAGGCTATTGATGTATATATTAAACAGCAAAGGGCCCAAATTGCTACCTTGTGGAACACCGTATGCCATGGGGCGGGAATCAGATAATTCGCCGTTTATCAACACACTTTGCTGCCTAGGCGGACTTATACGCAAAAGACTACAAAAAACATTTCATATACTACGTCCTAACCGCCGACCAGTTAGCTCAGTTGGTAGAGCACCGGACTAGCCTGCGGGAGGTCGCGGGTTCAAACCCCGGCCGGACAAACACTCAGGGTCTTTAAAATCATTGAGTAGAAAGTGCTGCCTTTGTAATGACATCTGCAAATGGTTAGACTTTCTAGTCTTCTCGGATAAGGACGATAAACCGTAGGCCCCGTCTCACAAATCTATCTGTAATGTGGGACGTAAAAGAATCCATGGCACTGTTCGAAGAGAGTAGGGCGTGTTCCCGGTGTCATGGTCTAGCTGACTCGTGCTGTCATTGGTCTGATTGTAATGCGCATATGATTATGCATATAGAATATGACCAATAGAAATGGAGTATATTATTAAAATGGAACTCAGGGTTCATTAATTTATCGGGACTTTCTGGAAATTGGCCCCTGGACAGCTGTTTTATTCTTTGCAGATACTATTCTAGTTTTACTAAAAAACGGCGAAGCACGTCAAAGAACACGACGCAGTGGATCAGAATCCGACACACGTACGAATGACACCGCCCACTTAAAAGACATGATGCAAGATCTGCTAACCACAAATCTGAGGATTTGTCAGCAACGAGGGAGGAATAGGTTCTGTCACCGGGGAAGGCCGGGACCTCCAGGGAAAACTGGATCCAAAGGAGACAAAGGTGACCAAGGGAAGAGGGGCCGGAAGGGATCACAAGGAATCATGGGACAACTAGGAAAAAGTGGAAAACAAGGAATCATGGGTCCTCCTGGAATAAAAGGAGAAAAGGGAAGTAAAGGAGACAGCGGTCCACCAGGCATGCTGGGAATAAAAGGAGAACCCGGAGAATCCATTTCCACACCACACGTGAAGATTTCTCTTTCTGTGTTGACAGTTAATGAAAGCAACACTGCATCTCTCCTCTGTTCTGCTTCGGGAAATCCCGTGGCTCAAATATCCTGGACCAAAGTTAATGGGTCGTTGCCTGGCAACAAGGTGAGAGTAACATCTGATGGACTGATGGAGATAACAGATGCTAGACTAGAGGATGCTGGGAATTACAAGTGCATTGCGAAAAATATCCTAGGAAAAGATGAAAAAGTCGCAAAGATTGTGGTGCGAAGTAAGTAAAAAGTAAAAATAAGTGACTCATTCTCTTAGGAAGAGGTCACAGGGGAGGGTACGTTACGACCATATTGCTCCTCATCCCCAGATTAAAGCTGTGACCATCAATTCTACTGACTTGATCATATGGGTCAACGAGTCGCAGATAAGGTGTATTGCACTAACACAAAAATCATCTTCTTGGCAATTTCAAACATTAAGCAATTATCCAGCAAGATGCATGGTTCTGCCCCGGGCTTCCCCAATACATCCCGTTTAGGAAAGTTGTCCAATACACACGACTACTCTACTGAGGGGGTCAAACAGTCAAAGTTGTTCTATTCGTGAGAGACCTGATAATGAATTATATGTGTAGCGTGCTTGTCTCGGGTCATGGCTTGAAGAACGAGTTAGCTCACGACTGGACTTGCGGTCCCGAAAGTCCAGTGGACTCGATGCGTCTCTAGTGGCTCCAATAGACTCCACTGCATGAAATCTAGTGCACTGTCTTGGATATGGATAAGGAGGAGGGAAAATCTTAGATTTCAATAATTTGTATAAGAGCATGTTATTTTTCCCCGTCCAGGTCCCCCTAGGATTTCTATGACTGCGGGTCCAGTGTACGCGCTGAAGGGAAGCAACGTCACGTTACCAAAGTGTCTTGTGGTTGGCTTCCCAACTGCGCGAATAATTTGGACCAAAGCTGAGACGAGAGACAAGGTCCTTGCCACTAACGAACAGTTATCAATCATGAATGCAGAAAGGGAGGATTCTGGATTGTATCAGTGCAGAGCGTCCAATGAACTAGGCGGTGACTACGCCAATACATATCTTGTCGTTGCCGAGTTGCCGCGGATCATTGTTAAGCCTCCCTCCAACCTTCAAGCCATGGTTTCACAGAATGTTTCAGTTGCATGCAAAGCGAATGGTGACCCTAAGCCAAAAATAACCTGGAGCAAGGAGAATGGTGGTCTACCAGTTGGCAGATCGGAGATAGCCGAAGATGGAACACTGAAGATATGGATGGCAGAAGTTAAGGATTCTGGGAAATATATTTGTATAGCCTCATCAGCAGAAGTTTTCAGGTCCGTTTCGTACGCAGTGCAATTGCGTGTCCCCACAGGTAATTAAAAATATAAGTAATAATAATTTACCCTTTTAGAAGTAGTATCACATGGGTAACCTATGAATTTGTTCTTAGGACATTCATATACAGCCCTTCAGTCAAATTGACTTTCGCCAGCAACTTCTTGAACACTTTGGTTTTTAACTGCTACAATAGCCGGATAACTAGTTGACGAATTTCCCCGCAACTTCCCAATTTTCATTATTTTTAGGCTTGGCCCTGGTGTGATTGAACTGGGTAATTTGCTTTTCTTTGATTTTAAAAGTCAGTTAAAGGCCCTCTTGATTAGGGTCCGGTGGGCTTAACAACCATTACCATTTTTTGAAATAATATAAGATGGTTTATTTTCAGCCCGGAGAATTTATGAAAATAGGGTTTTCAGCACAGTCACAGGCAAGCTCGAAAAAGGGAAACCCGAGTTCTTCCAATAGAAGTCGAACTTACGACCGCCAGATCACTAGTTCGGACGCTCCACCACTGAGCTATAGGAGACTCGTGGAATGGTTTACAGCTGGCAGTATATAACAGTTTAGAAAACAGTCCTAAGAAAATACGCGCGCTGATTGGTTAGAATTCGTGTTTCTATAACTCGATAGAAACACAGAACTTGCACGAGCTGTTGACGTAATGATGACGCGAGCAAAGAGAATTTACATATTGATAATCAAAGTTAGCAAGTTGTTTTTCTTTTTTTCGTCGCGGTGTTTTCTAAAAGAAATAGAAAACATGTTCTTCGTGTTTCTATCGAGTTATAGAAACACTCGTGAAAGTTTGGGAGAACTCGTCTCTCGTTCTCGTTCTCCCAAACTTCCACTCGTGTTTCTATAACTCGATAGAAACACGGTAGATGTTTTCTATTTCTTAATTAACACTAAATCCGCAACTTGAATAATCTTTTCTTATTTCATCGCTCAGTTAGTACTCGCGCTATGATTGGTCAATTTAGCGGTCCGTACTACTGCACTGTACGGCCCGCTTAATCCAAAAGTTTATTTTGAAATATAATAAATATCTTATAAACCTCATTTTCTCGGTCCGTACTGTAAGTTACGGATCCTCGTTTTCTCCGCTCGGATCTATGGCCCAAGCGCGAAGCGGGCGGGCCATAAATCCGAGCGGAAAAGAACAACTCAGTCCTTAACTTACACTACGGACCTCGAATTCGGTTAGTAAGAGGTATTTACTTTCCTTTGTTCCATGGTTGTGAAGGACTGGCATTGCACAGCCTGGTTTGACTATTTCTAAAGGCAACCTTTTCTCCTCACAGAATCCTTCTCATAGAAGATTCATCTATATTGCTGAAATTAACGCGCATAACATATATGCAGTACCGCTCTGAATTAAGCCAACCTTAAATGTGCGTGCAAGACGTTAAGGAACGTGGATGCAATTTTTAACGCTCCTTTAACGCGCTTTCTTGACGATTTTTCACCGTTGTTATGCTATGTATATGTGACATTATAAGCATTACTAATCACAAATGAAAATGGTGTTGGCGTCAGTTTGATTTTCTGTATGTTGTACTCTATGGTATCGTGTTTCGTTTTATTTGCTGTTTTTGTTTTCTTCAGTCTGTGATCCTGTAGGAGTATCTAAAAGAGATAAAGTTCCTGACCAGAGGCTTACAGCCAGTACATTCAATAGTAACTTCTATCCGTATCTGGGCCGGCTTCACGAAACGTCAGGACGCGGAGCATGGTGTGCTCAGGGTAGTTCAGACAGAACAGATTACCTTCAGGTCGATATGGGCTCAGCACGCTTCCTTTGCGCTGTGGCGACTCAAGGTTTAAATGAAGGCTCGGGAGTTTGGACAAAAAGCTTCAAGCTCCAATACTCTACTGATGGTTTAACATGGAATGTCTACATCAAACAGAATTTGGAAAAGGTATTTTTCTTGCATTAAGTAGACTGAAATTAGCAAAGTAACTAGGATCAACAAAATAATAGGTACATTTGCTATATGGACACCAAGGAAATAACAGGTGACATTTTGCGTAAAAACATAATTAATATCTTTACACGAAAAGACCACCTTTCATACACAAATCAATTTGTTATATACCTAGACTTTCATTCAACAAAACGAACACTGTGAGTTTTTGATTCTTTGTCACGTGCCCTTGAACAAATTTAAATGTATCCCGACCGGGAAACAATTGCGCAGTTGTTGCCCGCACGCCAGTGGTACTGTCTTTGTTTGCTTGTTTTTGCTAAGGGAAAGTCTAAATATATAACAAAGCACTTAATGTATGGTCCCTCGGGAAACTAGTTAGTTTTGTTTTCCCTCGAGTCCTGATGTTTCCCTCGACTTCGTCTCGGGAAACATCAGGACTCTCGGGAAACAAAACTAACTGTTTCCCTCGGAACCATACATTAAGTGTATAATGGCGCCTAGTAGTTTATCTACTATCTAGAGCAAACAGCTTTGTTTCAAGTTCTTAGTTTCTCGCAATGAAATGCCGAGAAAGTGTTAGTTCTTTTTTTTGGCGCAATGTTGGAACCGTTTGAACGGGCCTTTACAATATGAAAACGAAGTGGCTTTGTATTTCATTGGTGCTTATATGGTATATAAAGCATTGATTTCCTCGCGGCCATGCAATATTCTACATGTATTCTTAATTTAATATGTTTCGTTGATGAACTTTCACTTTCCAACCAGAAATGTTGAAACATCTTAGTTTGAATCTACTTTATACTTTAGTTTTGACATACGGCTGCATAGTCAGTGCTACGATTGAAAGATTGAGGCCTGAGAAATACCCTATACCGGGAGCCTATCACAGGGAGCGTTCCTCTCCTTTATATTCTTGGTCGAGTGTTTTGACAGAATTGATTTTCAGAAACGTCTTTCGCACCAAATGATGGTGTTATTGCAGAGGTTAGCACATGTTGGGGAAAGCGATATAGCTGGCAAATAAGCTGTACGCAAAGAAAAACTCTCTTCCACGTTTCATTTTCCGTAGTAACCTTTGCACACTCCATTTCTCAGTACATTTTCAATCTCAATGCCTTTCAGCAATCGCGCACATCATCGAACACTGCAAGGAGGTTTGTTGTCTTCACAGGGGTGGCTTGGTTTTCAAAACATCTGTTTCACAAAGCCACCCTACCTTGGCAGTATTACAGAACTATGGAGGCTGTTATAAGGCGGAGTGCCGAGAACACAGCGTTTCCCAAAACTGTTAGGTCTGTCAAAACGCCCGGAGGAACGCTCCGAGTGATGGGCTCCTGTATATACCTAATCCTGTGCTTGCTATTTTTTAGGTTTTTCCAGGAAACACAGACACAACCAGCGTCGTAAAGAATTCCCTGACCACGTTTGTCCAGGCCCGATACGTTCGATTTTATCCTGTCACGTATAAGGGACATCCTTGCTTGAGGGTGGAACTTTTTGCGTTAGTGTAGGTTTGCATACTTAACTTGATAAGCGCTCATGTGTCAGGACATGGCCGCCCACCATTGACTTTAGTTGCATTCCGTAGGATAGAGCTCCATGCCTTCCAGTTCCTAGCTACATGTACCGACACGAGCAAGAAACAGCTCTAGAACTTTTTTTACCACATTGCAATCATATCATTAGCTCCGAACAGCCATAGAACGCTTTCTTGCCCCAAGGGTCTTCTCGGTGCTTCTTTTTTTCTCTTTCTTTTTTTTCAAATAGCGGCATCACGGTTTGGAGAACAGAAACACCGAGAAGAACTTGAGCCGGGAAGGGGGTTGAAGTAGAACGTTGTCTCAAGAAGTAAACAACTGAAGTCGAATCTGTGAATATGTCGGACGCCGGCAATTACAATTACATGTTTTTGTAAGAAAATATAAAGCAATATTTTCGGGTAACTTAGGGTGACCACTTGTGAAAATCGAGCTTGGTCTTCCGGAGGAAAAAAGACTTAAGTCTTTCAAGAACGCAGAGAGATGGAGAATCAACTGCACAAGATGGCAGTGACACCAAGAGTGATTTTAATGACAAGGGGAAAACCGTATGCCAACTGCGGGCTCAATAGCAATAACAGTAATAACCATGTGACATTCTATCTGGGCACCCTCGACTCGTCCATGCGCACCAGAGACGCTAGACCGACCATTTTCTGTCCAATGCAACTTTGATTCGTCTTCTAAGTACATTATTGAAACTAAAGGTGAAATGAAAGAAGCGACTCCAACGATTTCTTTGGCACGTTTAATGCAAGGCTTCTCTTTAACTACGCAAAATAGTTTGTGTGATATAGATCTTTAATCTAAAGTACAAATCTATGAAAATTCGTTGCAAAAAGCCATTTTACGACACATTTACACATTTATCTGTTCGATAGTGAAGGTGTTCCCACAAAACGTCACGAAAATTTACAGCATCTTCTTTAACAAGCTATATAGTGTACAGTATCTTAAATCTATACACGCTTTAGGTAGCCATTCATGTTCCACGTTGCGTTGTATCTGAAAAAAAAAATAATGAAAGGAAGGCTATTAACTATTTCCTGGTTCAAACGACGCTTTAGACTCGAGAAAAATAGGCTGTCCAGAAGTATTCAAACTCGGGCTTTTTCTATTAATGATTATGTAATACCTACACTGTAGGCCCGTTAAGAACCATGGGAAATACTGTAGCAGAACAAAGGCAAGAATGACCTCCAAACTAACTTTTTTAGCACTGGATCATTTTGTGCGCGTTGCACTCCCATGAACGCGTAAAGACCCTCAATTATATGGCTTGTTCATGGAGCGGACAAGATGAGGATAATCCCGAGTTCTGATTGGCTACCCGAGAAAGCCAAAATAGGCCAATCTAATTACCCGCTCTGGATTTCGCTCTTTGCCCGCGAAACAAAACAAAACAAAATGGCCGTATGATAAAAGCCTTATGGACCAAGTTTGTTCAGTTGGCCTATTTCTTACAAGAACTTGGCTAATATGCAGCCATCTTGAGCTCGCCCTTGGTCAAGAAAGCACATAACGTATCTGTTGCACAGGGTTCCTGGTTGCACCCTTCAGACCCATAACCTCGTTCACTCGGACCTCTCTCACGGAAATGAAAACGAAAGAATCAATTGCCTCATTTGATGCAGCGCGCAAACTATATAGCCAAATCTTTGTTGAAGTTACATGTTTACATTTTGCTTTTGTATCATAGAGTCTGAAAAATCGTAACGCTTGGTGCCAAGAAATTACCGTAGTTAAAGAGCTCATGAAACTTATAACTGGAGAGATTTTCAGCTCGTCTCGTTTAATAGTAAGGCAGATATTAGCCTTCAAAAGTCGCAGAGTCCTTGGCAAAAACGCCAATGACTTCAGTCATACTTTCTTTTCAAAACGTGTTTGCCCTTAACTTGGATTCCCTAGGAATAGTCGTTCAAGCTAAGATCTATATTCAAAATGATATGTTTGTAGCTCCATTATATATCCATCAATACAAAAACACCGTATGCTCCACTGAACGCCGATGACCCTTTCTACGCTGGCCCATATTTTATGTGCACTAGGAAGATACTATGCCTACCATCACTAAGAAATTTTATGATTAGAACTGGAGGAAAAAACATTTCCACTCAGAACTTCTGGGTTTCCTTTGGAAACCCGAGTATTGATTAAAATGGAAACTTGACTTACAGTGATTCTTCTCTGATAAAGCCGATGTTTAGTGATGTATTAAATCGTAATTGCAAATAAATTTACGAATGACAACATGCAAGCAATTAAGAACGCATAACCATGAAACTGACAACGATCACAAACCCGAAGAAGTCTGTGTAGTGCTGATCCACTAGGTACCTCTCCGAACGATCCGTCATAAACTGCTTTAAGTTGTTCAGTTTATCGGGTCCAAATGACTCAAAGCCGAGATCTTTGATGAATCCCTGGCCTCCCCGGGCAGCTGCTAGTGGATTTGTGTCTTCCACACAGATATAGTCCCCAGGTTCAGTGAATTTGTCAAAGTACTCCAGCACGCCGACGATATTGGCGTGTGCATCCTCTGACAAAAACCATGGATGTGGCATGCTCTGTGGGTAAACACCGCGACAATTTTAGCATTATTTAATTAGTCAGTTTTCTAGGGGGGAGGGGAGAGGTAAGCTCGTTTCCAGAGCCTGCGTACTCTTGACCAGCGGTCAATAACTACATTTAGATTTGAAGCTTGGTTGCAATTCCGGGAAAGTCTACTTCCTATTTTATTAGAATTTATATAAGGTTTAAAAATTGCTTTACTGAGATACTCAGTTCCGTGTCCAGATTGTCACATCTATATTTTTCATAGAAACCATATAAAACCATATATCACTGGAAAGCTAATGAGTTTTAGATTACAAAAATTCTGATTTTTTTTAAGCAGAATCAATTTGTAACCTGATACTAGCAAAAATTGTTACCCCATACTGGGCAAGACCCACTTGAACTCAAGAAAAGAAATCTTTCCCTGGAATGCAATTAACTCTATTTTTTTTTTTCATAACTATATAGCATATTGATAAATTGTGAGGATGAGCATAGAGCTTTCAAAAATATTAAAAACTCTGGTCCCAGCCCTCACTTAAAGTGATGCAGATTTTTTATGGCAAATTACCATCACATTTTTTTTCAAAACTTCTGCCACAGTAGAGCTACAGAAAAACCCTATGCTCATCCCAAACAACTCTTTGAGAGCAACAAATAGTGAAAATTTCAAGCCAATCGGTTAAATCCTCGTTGAGATATCTTTTCTTGAACGTAGAAAAACTCAATTCGGAGAAAAAAGGCATGAAAGTTATGTTAATAAAAAATATATTGACTGTTCAAATTTCTATGGACAGAAAGTATCAAGAATGATTGGAAATGTTCATTTAAGTCATCTAGAAGCCTCCTGCTTCATATGTTATGCCCTCAGCCTCCCGCAGGGCTTCCTCTCGGCGTGTTCGCAACAGCTACATTCCTTGGCGGCGCTTTTTTTCTTTCGTTGAGGCCTTGAGGTCTGATTTTCTTAACCGTCTTTGGTCCTTTTCAAGACTGGCCTTTCTGGTATGTGCTCCTGGTGAAACAGACAATCTCTGCATTATTCTTGCCCTACTGGCTGCTCCACTGTGGAAGTGGCAGACAGCAGAAGCAACTGAACAGCGGATGACCTTGGCACCGTGGTGCTTATGTTTTGGACAGCGTGCCCACACCATTGCGTTGATGCACTCATTGCGATTCTGGGTGGCGCCACGCACACATCTTTGAAGTAGCTTTGTTTCACTCAAAGCCATAAATGTGGGCTTCAAGAGATCAAAAAATACTTCAGGCAGGCATTCATCTGCTTTAAATGTAGTTGTTCCTGTGGCAGCATCTTGTTGCCATTTACATTTACAATATGCAGGTGGTGATAGACACGGCATATTCATTATACTACAAAAGGATACCAACCCTTCATAGCCACCTCCTGTCTCCAACGAATGGTAAACTGCACGACGATTCACATCAAAAGACTGTCCTATCTTTGTTATTGTAGTTGATGTTTTGAGCGGTGTAGCTTCAAGGCAGGAGGTACACTCCAGTGAGAGATCTGCCATAAGTCCATTTCTCCCAGAACAATTTTCCTTGACAGCTAAACAACCTAACATGTAATAAATGTGCAAACCAAGGTTAAATTAGGTATGTGCTGTTTGATATTTGCATTTAAACAGACACAAGATAAACACAACTGACAACTGTTATTTTTTTTGTTGTGATCAATTAATAAACAAGTTATAATAATGGACAAGGAAAGACTACTCACGAAAAAAATAATTCTAAAATTTAAAATAATAATTGAACGCCGTTAACATATGCTATGTGACACTAAATTAAAAAGGATGGGTAAAGGAAAGGTTAGCAGAAAAATATTGGCTCACGTTTCTCTCACCTTCCTCACAAACATGTGCATTAGACAACGTGGAAGATAATTCCTTCAGGTCAACAAGTCTGTATCCCTCTCCCTGTAAATTTGTTTCGCCATCAGAAACGTTCCTTGAATTATGTTCAGAGTTTTCTGGCCTCATTTTGAGTCTGGAAGCACTGATCCCTTGATCACTTTCGGCATCTGATGAAGTGTGATCAGATGAAGAACTCGATGCTGGATCGGCGACTTCTCTATCTACTTGCGGCGTTTTTTTCGCTTTTTTCCCGTATCTCTGCACTCCAGAAAAAGGCCTTCCTTTTCTTTTTTTTTCTATATACAGAATTCTTCTTCCCTCCAGGCATTTTAGATGAAAACTTTCCTGATGTAAACCAAAATCTCGCTCCCTCACGATATCCAGTGTGTCAAAACACGCTTTGTTTGATCCGCGAAGGCCTCGGAGACAACTACACGTCGTGTAAGCTAACATATTGCTTCCTCGTGGTCTTGCTTCGGAAATTCTGGCAATTGGATGGACTACTGACCTTCTAATCGGCCCACAACTGAAAAATGCTACTTTGCGTTGCCATGGTAACCATGAATATTTTTTTACTAGCGTACGGAAAACGTATTTCACACGCCAAAAACGGTCAAATTGGACTTTAAAACACATGTTATCGCGTTCTTCTATGTCTAAAGCTTTAGATTTTTTTGAAAAACAAAAACTGCCCTTTTGGAGTCAAAATTTAGGTTAAGTCCCCCCTTAAGTCGAAGTCCCATATCAGCGGCTTACCTAATTTTGTCTTGATATTTACATCACCAATTAACACAAAAAGAGGAAACTGGACACTTTTTGACAAAAAATCATTTCACCTTGAATCACTTCATAAGAATGACCTATAATGCATTTGCTACTCTTTCGAGTCAAAAGCATTTAGTTTTGGTGGTATTATTAAGATTGCAACCGAGCTCAACATTGCTGAAATTCTTAATTAATCAAAACCTCTTACTTTTGATTGTAATAGGTCACTATGCTATGGTATACTTAGCCTTAATTTCAAAATAGCTCAGTTATGTTTCTGATAGAAAAAAATCACTGACAGGAGCCCATCACTAGGAGCTTTCCTCTTCCCTGTTACGTTTTGGACGAGGGTCTCAATCGTGTTAACCGTTACCTGTAAAACGGGCAAAAAAGTTAACCGTTAGCCGTAAACAGCCAAAAATATTAACCGTTAGCCGTAAAAGTGACCACCCCATTGAGACCCTCTACGTTTTGGATCGGGTGTTTTGACGGACCTAGTTCTTTCAGAAACACGTTATCCTCGGCACCTTGGCTCATAATAGCTTTCATTGTTTTGTGATACTGCTTCAAATTATTGCAAATAGGTTGTCAACTTAGAAGACCACTAAGCTCCTTGCAGTGTGCGATGACATGCGCAATTGCTGAAAGGCATTATGGGATGGCAAACTGATGGTACTGGGGGATGGCCCGTACAAACTGAAGTTAACTACGGGAAATAAAATATGGAGGAGAGTTTTCTATTATACACTGCTTGCTTGGCAGTTATCTTGCTTATGCCAACATGTGCGAACCTCGGCGAACACAACTGCATCATTTCGTGCGAAAAGCTTTTCTTAAAACGGGTCTGAAAGGGGGGGGTCGTGATCCCGCATCCCGCACTTTTTATGAAATTCATTGACTTTATTAATGAGACAAGCTCTTTGGTTTGATTTGATTAGTGTTCACCTGGCTGATTCGCTTTCACTGCTGGTACGTTTATTCGGATCGTGAAGATTTCCCGAATTCCCGATAGACAGGCAAAAAATCACGTATCCCGTGCAAAAGTTTTGTTGAATCCCGCTTCCCGAAGACTCCCGGATCCCGCCAATAAATTTTGCGTTTTCCCGAATCCCACACCATATTTTGATCAAATCCCGGATCCCGGATCCCGGGAATACCCTTCCAGACCCTGTAAAATAACTAGGTCTGTCAAAACGCCCCATTAAGACTATAAAGGAGAGGAACGCTTCTATTGATTGGCTCCTGTCCCTGGTTAACTCTAGGACATACCTTTAACAGTTTTTCAGGAAAGCATTTTTCGACTGCGTTTAAATCACCCTCGATGAACGTAACATCCGGGCTCTTTTTAGCTACCGGGTCCAGCAGAGAGAGGTCGATGTCTACAGACAGAACATGTGACTCACAACCAAACACTTTCAACACGTCAGCGAGCCACAGAGCTGACCCCCCCTGATAAGCACCAAACTCAAACACAGTTCTGGGCTTTACATCCCACAGAAGCTGTTGCATGATGGTAAGATCAAGGGGGTCTTTCATTAAAGGTACCCCTCGCCAACGTGTCATGTATTTGCCTGGAACAAAATGGATAAATATGCAAAATCAATCACTAAATGTTAAAGCTGCTGGGATATATTCGTTTGACCTTAGATAATTAATCTCGCGCTATTACTAATGTAATACTTATAATTATGATTTTGCATTATGAATCGAAAGAAATTGTGCCCCTTTTTGGTTTTGAAATAACGCTTCAGAATACATAGTGAAGTAGGAATCTTGCCATTCCTTTCTTAATTCATTTTAAGTAATGGTCCGGCTAAAAGGTAGGCAGGGGTACGGCAAAACTCATTAAATGGTGCGAACAGTTAATTGTTAATTAATGAAAAATTCAAAAAGACGGAATTTTTAGACCTTGTCTTTTCCATATCCCTATTTTCTGTGTCTCGGCCAAATTTGGCTTTTGCTCTATGTTCCAATTAGCACCACAAAATTAACACTATTGCCGAGCGCTATTGTTTTTCTGCTTGCTTCTTAGCCGGACCATTACGTAAGAAATAGAAGCAAATACGCGATGCATGTGAGTCAAAACCGAAAATACTCTGGCATGTTCATTATTTGTTATTTTCTCAGTGTTCGATACATGGCGAAGCGCTCTTTCTCGTGCCTGTTATCTTACGTTAAACCATTTGTTATGTTTCTCAGCACGCACGATTAATTGGTAATCAATTCTGCAGGCCGTATTTTCTAGTAGGGCCCGCCAAGTTCACTTGACTCCACTAGATTGTTGGTATCCTGACTAACATATCCTATTTTAATGCCTAAGAGAATAGTTTTTAATACCGTGATGCAGTGACTTCAGCGTGTCAGAAGACAGTATTCCAATGTCGAGCCTTTCGGAAAAACGCAGGAATCTTTGTTCCCATGAGTTGCACATTTCTCTCTTGATTGCCGAATCGAGTCCTTTGTAATCTGTGGCATCTTGAACTATGCTCATGTCTCACAAGAAAATGGGTAAATCAAACGAGTTGATTAAGTAAGTTATACCACCGTAAGGTAAAAAGGAGGTGCTGACGTTTCGAGCGTTAGCCCTTCGTTAGCCCCATGTCTGTCTTCAACAAAACGGGTAACGATAGAATTTATTATATAACCTACAGTGTTTCAAAGGAATTTCTGCCACTGAGAAATGCTGTGTCCAAACATACGAAAAAATACGACCGTTTGAAGTGTGTTAACAATAGCCAATCAATAATCTACCTGTTAGTATATACACATGCTTGTTATATAGTAATGTAGACGCTTGGAGTTATCGTATTTTTCTTCTCGATTTAAACACTCGAAGACAAACTTCTTATCTTCGTGCGCCCATGAATTATTTCTATCAATTATACTAAATTTGGTGGTATACCGAGGAGTAACACAAACGATAAAAATAATATTTCATGATTACGTGTGACATCAATGATATCACTTCTGTGTGATATCATATGTGCGGGTTTGCTTTTTTATCGACTTGCTACCACTCGGCATACCACTGAACTTTACATAATTAAAAGAAGATTACAAGTTTGCTTGGAGATACGAAAGTTCTTTTCTTCTGTTCAGAAACATTTCAACACTGAAAGACAATTTTAACATCCTTTATTACTCAATTCGGTTTTCACATAGTTTCGCCAATTATATCAAGCCACAATTCTGAAATATCTGTTTCAGCCTTGGCAAGCAATACAGACCTAATTTACGATAACTCACTGGGCGTCATCCAATAGCAACATAAAGTCAAATAAACTTGAGTATCCCTAGCTTATCTGGCCCATTTGAAGTGAATGAGATCTTAGACTTTTGCTGACGATTGAAATTCATGTTCACTTGAATTGAGATTTGAGACACCCTACAATATTCTCGTTAAAGCAAATGAACCCAACTAACCTCTCAGAAGTAAGACGTGCACCTACTTTCCTCAACCAGTTGACTTGAAGTTTCCTATCTTAAATGTATATGTAATGTGGTGAAAGTATGAATGAATGGGAACGCCCAAGAATTGGCAGGTTGGTCTGCGAGGGCGTCTTATTTGACTGGATTGTCCAGGACAAAGGGCTTGGTTTACCTTATTAAATAGATTTAGGCAAGCCTAAAAGCGGAGCTCCTCACACAGACCCTCGCACATTGAAAATGTTGTCACTAAAGTTATTAAATACGCCTGGTGTACGCAACTACTTAAAGAAGATTCGATAGCTCAAATAAATCGTCAAAAAAAAAAACATCTAGCTCGCGACTCAACGGAAGAACCATTACCTGGTCAGCAAAATTATAATAGTTTTAAAGCAACACCAAAAGAAGCTAGGCAGCTCTTTAACAAAGGAAAAATAGACACTCAGCTTTATGCTTATGTCCCTCCAAAAACGCTTGAAAACTTGTAGGAAGAAAATTTTTCCTCCAAAACCGCTATGAATATAGAGATTACTTCATGGTTAGTGAGGGCGGACGATTTTTCTTCACGAGTTGTGAAGAATAGAAAACGAACGAGTGAGCGCAGCGAACGAGTGAGTTTACTTTTCTTCACAACGAGTGAAGAAAAATGGTACGGGCGAACTAACCATGAAGTAATTTGTTCATTTTTTAGGTACTGTGATTTACTCCTTACAAAATACTACTAACTGATCATGAATCACGCTGGGCTAGAAAAATCAAGATACCACAACAACGTGCAAAACGCACTTAGCAGGCTTTATTTTGGAGCATACCGAATAAACATGACAGTCAAGTTAAAAATGCGTTCAAAATTTACTTCTCTAAAATGATACAAACATTGCACGAACTGGAAAATTCTACTTTAAACACTGTTGGAAATGTCGCTAGAAGTATAAGAACCAAAGACAGTTAAAAACGTTTTAAAACGACTCGTGAATGACTCAGGAATGTCTTGTGTACGGGAAATACAATGTAAAATTACCTTTTTGTTTTGATCAGTTTAATGCGGCTCTTGCTTTTTCAAACACCACTTCTTTTGAGATGCTGAATCCGTAGCTTTTTTATTCAAATAACCGTTGCGAAAGAGAGAACGGAGCGAACTTGGCTCATAATCTTTGTTTTCCTTCTTTCCCACTGCTACCGGACAAATTCACTCATGAACTGAATTGAGCTCGTTTGAAGGAATTTCTTCTACGGACCTTGATTCGCCTTTCAACGTCAAGAATTCTTTCAGTGAAGCGACGGGCTGTTCGGATTTGTTATTCGTATTTTTATTTTCTTGATCTTGTATGAAGTCCTCGACTGAAGCTGTATCTGCAAACCTAGAATTTTATTAAAGAAGAAGCTGAGGAAGAAGCCGTTATTGCTCACTTTTTGCCGAGTTGATGGCGCCAAAACAGATCCCACCTCTATGAACAGTGAATTGGTCGGACCACTTTTTTTCACTAGTGAAGAAAATGGTCCAACCAATCAAATTGCTTCTAGTTTTTTACAGACTATTTTTCTCACACAGATTTATAAGGAGTAAATCTCAGTACCTATGGAATAAAATCCGTTTCTTCAGCAAAACATTGTAGACTGCTGTAGACTGCTGGCTGTAGGTTGTGTAGCCGCGGCAAGCCGCGAAAAGCGCGCGAAAAACAAAGCCTCCTTTCGGTTTAAGACCTTCTAAATATCCCAGATGACTATGGCCGCCATGTTGGGGCAACATCGTCGTCGTCGTCGTCGTCGCTAGGCGCACGCGCCCGCGAGCCATGCCGCTAGTCACGATGACCATGAAAACTCAAACGCATGGTTTTCTCAATTTCTATCCTCGCACGGTAGTTATGGGGCTCCGCTCTGCGGCTCTTCGAGCCGCTGTGGAGCTCCGCTATTACTTCCTTGGGCTGCTAACCTATAGTAGGAGACCTTACAACATCTGTCAAATCGCCTTTAACATTTCTAGAATTTTTAAGATCTATGTGTTGCACACCAATGCAATATGAAGCATTTGCAGGTACTTTTTTACCCATAGGCCGTGAGAACTGTCTACATAAACACGCAAACTATTTGAAAGCGATCATAACATTGGTAGGGAATGGGAGTAAAGCCACTGAGAATAGGTGCTAAATCCGCCCGCTGAAACACTACGACACCTATAATTAACTGGCATTCTCTGCAATCGAAGTGAATAGTGGCATGCAGAATATTTTAAAGGCCACCAAAATTGCCACCTCGAGCTCGTTGAAATACGTTAGATGGACAGACTATGATAAAGCTTGTTTGTTGATATTGTAGCATCTTTATAATACAGTCCCGATACTACGCGCGATATGATTGGTCCAAACAGCGTCCTTTATCAGAGTATAAAGGACGGTGCTCGCGTCATCACCCGGCTTTGTGCAGTGAAAAAAGTGGCGGAATTTTTCAGAGTTTACTAGCTTTTCGTAAAATATTCTGAACGAGCTCGAACAAAGCATCCCTTACACTTACAAGAATGCGAAGATGAGGAGCTCTAGGAAAATGTAGATATAGAGACCGAGTTAAACAACTACTTGTAAACAGCACTTGTAAAAATGGGGAGTTAAATTAAGAAAAACAGGACTACGACATCAACCAGGTAACCATCAAACAATAGCGTTTTTTAATGAAACAATAAAATTGCCGAGCAAAATACAGTTCGGTTGGTTTCAGTGCCAAGCTATGCAAAAACAACAACATGAAGTGACCAATTTACAAGTCTTCTCCGCTGAAGACGTGAATGTTGACGGCAAAAATTCGAAATGGACTGCAAACGGACTAAGAGGAAAATGAAAACGATATGAAACTTGCCTACCGTCAACAGTACAAGGGGAAGACAAATCCACTTTTGTCACTGGTACAGTACTCGGCGTTGTAGTCTTGGTTGCTTAATTTGAGCTCCCTTACGTCGCAGTTAGTAAAAACGACAAACAGTACGGATCAAACACACAGAAATTTGCTTGTGTGTCGAATTCATCTCTCCACAACATTATCATTAAAGCACAGACTAAAAGCACAAAAGAAAACAGCAGTTCTCGCATTGACATAAACTGAGCGTTGTCCATTCAGAAAACATGGCACACTGTCTTTAGTTTCAGCAACAAGCTAAGCAGTTCGTCTTGTTTGTTTTCTTCTGCTAAATTGCACAAATGGTTTTTTCCTCTTATTGTCTTCATGGGCCATAACTTGACTGGATTTCGATTAATTTAAGACTTGAGAATGTTTAAAAATATCTTGACTGAGCTGAAAAAATCTCGCGTTCAAAAACTTTTCAGTGCTTTGCGTTCGAACTTTGATGGTTTGACAGCCTTTGTCTTTTGAACCAATGAGAGTGTTGGACGTATTCTTACAAGCTCGCTGATTGGCCCAAATTGCTGTACTTTATCAGAGTATAAAGGACAGTGCTAACGACATTCAGCGCGCGCGCTGAAAAAAACACTGGCAGTTGATCGAAAATAAAAGCTCGTTTTTGTGGAAAATCGCTAGTTCTTTATTATAAAACAAATAAATAAGCCTCCTCTGGGCTTTGTTCTGTTATAAAGCACTTAGTAGGTGACGAGAGCACTCAAGAAGTAGGGAGAAACACTCCCCTGCGGCTCGTGTTTCCCCCTACTCTTCTTTCGTGCTCTCGTCACCTCCTGCGTGCTTTATAGCAGAACAAAGCCCAGAGGAGGCTTATTTATTTGTTAAATAAGGCAGTGTTTACACCACAAGCAGATTGTGAATTCACTCTACATGCACAGCAAGGAAGACTTTTTGCTGTTTTGTAAATATTGTCTTCAACGGATTATAACGAAAACAAGCACTGGCCAATGTTTCATCTTGCAAGGTAAATATTTTACTATCGTATGTGTATGCTGTTTATTAAGTTTACGTTTCGTGGCAATGTCCAAGGTGCCCATAATAGTAGATTTCCATGTCCAGTGCATATGCATGCGTTACGGAAAGCCCCTTAAACGAATCTTGAAATCATGACTACAGCGTTCGAAATTTAGTTGTTCGTTGACCTCGATTGTCCGGGTGTAAGTAAAAATGAACTACCGTTAACCTTGACTAATGTTTTGACAACCTGGACGGGGTTGTTCAAAGCAGGGTTAAGGTAACCCAGGGTTAGTGCGAAATTTAATTGCTGATTTGAGAGCTTAAAAGGCACATTCAGTATAATCCTTTTCGAATACAATTTGATGATTGTATGCTGTAAATAAAATAGAGAAAGTTATAGGAGAAGACGCTTTTTAACAAGAGGAAAAGAAGCCCGGGTTAAAATTTAACCCTGGGTTAGCGCTACCCGGCCTTCGAACAACCGGCCCCTGGGCTGCAAACTGATGAAGCTCTAACATTTTTCAACACTGTCCTTCTGACATCTCCCCAAAAGTTAAAAGCGCAGAAACGCTTTTTTTCCCTGCCAGTGTTGAGCAGGGGCTTTCCTGTGTTGAGTTATTAAGCGCTCAATAGTCCCACAAAGTTTAGGTCACTTGTCATTGGTCAGTTGGTACGAGTTGTTTTGTTTTCCTGCTTGTTTTGTCTCTTGCTGTTTAATGAGGACCCCTACATAATTAACTGCCGCGAACAAATTGCTGTCACTTTGAAATTTGTGATGAATAAGCAGTTATAGATGTAGCTCGATAGTCTTCCTGTCTAGAAAACAAATATACAATGACTTAGTGTTTGTGGTCGGCACCAGTTTGAGGCCATACGATATGCCAAGGAAACGCATATCGAATCGAAACCTGCCAGAAATTAAAAATAAATGAGTTAGTTTCCAAAGGAACTGCTGCTGCATCCGAAGTTGAGAAACTGAAACACACAAAACCTGATCTATCAAACGAGTTAATGATTAACAATTATTCTCAAATATTAGCAGCGAGGTTATATTCCTAAGGCCACTAATCGAGATTGAAGAGAATTATTGCTTTATTATATACCAATGAAGCAACCTCAGTAGGGAGCTTAAGCAAACACGACGACGGTGCCGAGGATAACTCAACCAGTAGAAAAACCGTGATTTGCCACACAATGATTACAAAAAATATAGGAAAAGAAGAAACAAAGAAGTGGCGAGGAGACCTAACAGAAACTATAGGAGCTTATCAGAAAGGAGAAATTCGTACAGCGAAGAGAGTTGATTGCCGGACTTTATTTTGCACGAGCAGTTTCATTGTGTCGTTAATTTGCGCTATTGTTTGGTCCTAACCCGCTCAACGTTTCATCATGGTAGTATTTTGTTTAATTTTCCTAGTAAAACTTCTTCGAAAAAGCTGCAAAGCGAGAATCGACGGCGGCCATATTTCGTTAGTTTGGACGCCATTTTGTTTTTTTTCCCCAAACCAAAATTCACTGGCACAAGGATTATCCAGAAGCCCAGGCTATGTCCTCCTCTTAGGAGGTGTATAGTGTTGAATATCTCCAGGTGGAGAGCCAATCAGACTGATCAAAATGCCAAGATATCTGAGTTGGTACGTACTAATGTAAGTTATACCACAATAACATGTCAGTCTTCAGATTTCTAATTACTGCCTTGGTGTTCTCTTGATGTAGAGCGCAACGTGAGATGTAATGCGTTGTTATGCAACCGACACGACACACCTTTTAAGTAGCGTAAGTGACATTCTCAATCAGGAACTTTCCTTATTTGAAGAACAAATAAAATTGTTTCAGCTTAACTATATTTGACTTACTAGATTGACCTTGTTCGATCAAAGAAAAGATACGTGTGATTGAATAAGCTTTTATTAGAAGTCCACCCTTCTTTTATTTGACAAGCAATTCTTTCTTCTAAACTGAGCAAATATGCAGATTAAGGTCAAAATTAAGCAAACACAGCAAGCTTGGTGTTAACGTTCAATTATACAAAGCAAACAGAGAAATTACACGGTACAACAGCACCTATTTGCACAAGGAATGATTTCCCTGAGAGATAGCGCAATCTTTTTAATAATATTCTTGAACGCTCTTCGATAATCTTGGTTGAAACCGGCGTACACAAGCACATTTACACAGTTATTGGCATAAATCATGCAAACTGCAATTTTTGTAAGCATAACTGGAGCTGGTGGTGCGCCTAACATTTCAGCAAGATCGATACCGATTATTGGAAGAACTAGAATAATAAAAAGTCCGACTATGATAGAAACTGTTTTAGCGCCTTTCCTTTGCTTTACTATTTCCCTGCGATGGTTAGTAGTCGTGGTGCTAGTTGCATTCATGGTAGGAGGTTTTCCGTCCTCGTTAAGGGGATTTACCGAGGTCGAAACGATCACAAGTTCTTGAGCGTGAATTCGTCGAACGTGTCGCAAGCTCGCTTTCAGAATGAATCCATACAGAAGAACTACTGCTCCAATTGGAATCGCATGGACGATAACATACATAGCTAAGATGTAATTCTTGGATAAATACACTGGGAAACGACAAATGGTCGTCGGAACTTCGGGGGTTAGCCAAACCAACCGAGTGGCCGCTGAAATGCCGAGTGAACACGATATTGTCCACTTGAGCGCCACAATTCCGAAGATGGCCTTCGTGGTGGCGTATCTAAGATACAGATATGGGTACTGAATGGCGAGAAATCTATCGATGCTAATGGCCAGAATTGCTAAGTTAGATGCACTTCCAAACAAGATCGAAGTCGGGATGCCAATTCTGCACAGCAAGTTTGGATCGTAATTCACTTTCAGTACTTCTAGAATCCGCAAAGGGATTGAGATAGCACCTTGAAAGAGATCCGCCACAGCTAGATTTGCCAAGAAGTAGTTACTTGTATAAGATCGTAGCGTGTAGTCGTAGCGGACTGACACAATCACAAGGATGTTGCCAAAAATAGCTATCAGCGACATTGCCGAATAAACGCAGCCTAAAGTTATGGCTTCCATTCCAATATCCAAGACCTCCTCACTGCTCTGTGTAGGGCTAATTAGTGAGTAATTCGTTGAAAATGTGTTTTCCCAAAAGGTGGCCATTAGAGTTAGTTTCGTGTTTGTAGCTTTTGGCCCGTACCTGTTTAAATTTAAAGGAGAAAGGTTATTTCTTAGCAGGAGAAACTCTAAAGGGCTCTAAAGGGCTGCCTGCATTGCTCTGTAAGCTTTTCACTGTGAGGTATTGTGCCTCATTGGAATCTTTTTGGCTTTGTTCCAGAACTAAACTGCGAATTCAAATTTCCTAGAGCACTCGCAATACATGCACTTGTACCCTTATCACACCTTTGACGATTCTGCAAACACTGCTCTCTCTCCATCGGGTTTTAATCTTGTCTTTCGCGAAGTTCATAATTGAGCAATCAATAACATCTCTCCCTTGTCACTTCTCTTCTGTTTGCAATCACTGCTTATGAAGACGAGATCTCATTTCTAGATTTGTCGATTCTATTACCGAGAGAAAAAGCGCAGCTGTTGTAAACTAAACGATATTGAAACTCAAATTTCCCGTGTCACTAGAGGAACCCCGCGTTGTCAATTAAACCCCGCTTTCTCGCATTCATCATTGAAGTCTTGTAGCAATTACGTGGTCTCCCTAGCTACCTTAAGAATTCCGTAGTTAAACAATAACCGCAGCAAGTACGACATCATCAGTTTCTTCATAATAGCTGCGCTTCTATCTTTTTGTGCTAAGTTCCGGTCGAAAGTGAAACAAGTTTTTTTAGCCAATTTTTTATTCAACTCAATTCTAGGTGTGGAAAACGGCAATTATTTTAAGTGCTATAGGTGATAATTCGTACTATTGGCTTACTGTTCGTCCGAGGGTCAGTGTTTCTAAGCTCTCGGCAACTTTTATCGGCAGGGGGTAAAATATAATCTCAATAGATATATTTTTTTTGTTTCAAGAGCGATTATATTTATAGTTTCGTGTTCGGTATCTGGCCACTTCAGAGTAAAGACCGTACTGCCTCTTCTGTTCTGTCCGCGGAACTGCTACTATAGCGATTTCTTTAAAAAGAAGGCTTCACTTTTAGAATTTCGTTTCTTTATTTACAGTTCAGCTTCATGAATCATTAAAAGTAAATGTGTATATGTAGCATAACTTAAAAACTCATTTAAAATAAATAAGTATGGTGCATTGTTTGATGTTTTAGGCAAACGATCGAGGTCCTCTTATCAAAAGAACTAAAAATAATAATTACAAATGATGATTTTGCCAAAAAACTTTCATTTCTCCTTTTTATGAAGATTCTTTTGAAACTGAAAATAATATTTTTTCCCGAGTGTAAAGAATAGCGAAAGCTGAAATAATTGCCTCTGGAACCAAGATTCCATCCACCCCTGAACACAAGTTATGATAAAAGACGGGATTTGTTTTCCTACCGTACTGTTGGCTCATTCTATTTTGCTTCCACATTTCTTTCAAACTGTAGAAATTTTTCAATCATTCCCGTTTTCTTTCTTTTTTTTTTTCTCCTTAATTTTCGGTAGCAATTTTGACTTTGTGAATCCTCTTCCCCTCGAAAACTTAAAAAAATGGTCATCTCGCTTTATAGTTTTGCGGAGAACGATGAAAAAACTTACCACGGACTGTGTTTTGAATGTGCAGTTCCATTGTGCCTTTCATTGACGTTTGTACGTGTTTGGTGCAGTCTTATTCGACGGCGTCGTCTTGTTATGCTGGGTACCAGCGACTATAAGGTTAAGTTTTAAAATTTTACGTTTTGCCCTGAAAAGAAGTAGACATCGATGTAATTTCGCTGAATGTTCAGTCTTAGAATTTTAATTTCTATTAATTCATCGATTATCTTGAAATAAGAGTCCTAATTGATAAATGATAACAAAAATGACAAAATGGGTTTAATTAAAAAGTCAAGAACGACAATAAAAATTGTATTGATAGCAGAGATAGAAACAAAATCTTTGCTCAAATTAATTTCATTTGATCTATTGCCACCATAAATTCAACATGATCCCATTGGAAAAGTTTGCCACATTCAGACAATGTTAATTGTATTTTTTCTTTCAAAAATTTATTACTAAACTCTGCGAAGTACTAATAAAAACACCGGAATGGATTTCAGATGACAGGAAAGACGGGATTTCTTAAGCCTGTTATCTTGACAACAAACAATGCTGTTGCTGCGGCGAAGAAAAGAAGCATATTACACTCGCTGGCTCGGTTTTGGTTGAAATTCTTCTGCACTCGCTCACCCAAAAAGTCAAAAAATATACAGCACATGGCCCTTGGCAACAACTTCTGAAAGCGGAAGTAAAAGAAGAAAGTCAATAAGCGGGAGCGGGGTACAATGCTTCGATACGTTATTGGCCAAAGAATCACGCCACAATCTGAAGTAAATCTAAACTGAATCGTGTCTGTCACCCACACCTATTCCGCCCTTTTTACTGAGTTCTGATTGGCTCATTGGACTGTAAGCATCTGATTTGATTGCCGTGGTAAATACCTTGGCCTTTCCTTTACATTTGGACGTCAGTTAAAAACCACTGTAGCTTCCGCTTGGTTGCAATTAAAGAAAGCTACTAATTAAAATGAATCTTGAGCAAAAATTGACGCATAGAATGTCTTCCGACAAAGTTTATGTCACTTTGCTTGAAAAAAAAAAATCACTATACAAGACTTGTTGCAGGAGTTTCTTGCAATTGGCTTGATTTTCAATCCTTACCGTCAAAGAAAGAACGTTAAGGCCACTTCGTGACCATAAACGCTTACTCTATTCAACCAAATGTTTATACAAGGGTTAAATGATTACAAAAATTGAAAGTTTCAGTGCTGAAACCATACTGTACGAACACTGAAACAAGCAGCCAATGTACAGTACTGTTCAGTAGCGTTTAAAAGCTAGAATGGTCCCACTTGATCCATGGATAAAAAGTTAGAACCACACTATATAATAAAACAAGCAGTGCTTATAGTACAATACATATTACTTATTAACAGACAGTAAGTCGTTAAAGTGAAATCTCGGACAGAGGCCTCGTTATATTGACCGAGTAATTGCGAAGTCAATACGTCAAGGTCGAGGTCTGAGATTCCCTTGTGAGGACCAAACGGACGAGGTTAATAAGTTATTTATTATATGGCCTTTTTGCATTGGAAGAAAATAAAACGGGAAAGGTTTTTCAATATCCGCTTGCGCGTGCAAGAGGTCATTCGAAGTCATGTTCACTGAACCAAAACACACCTGACCATGCGATCGAAACCAGAAGTGACAGAAGAAACAGTTTTTTTTGAAAATGAGACACTTTTTGCCTATAAAAAAAAATTAAAATTTTCATAAAGCGAGGTCATTACAAGAAAATCTTACCGGCTTAGCAGCCAATCAGGGCGCGCGTACTATTTTAGCTGTCTGCAATATAATAATGTTCAGTAACTGTTTAAGGAATCGTCTCGCTGCCTGGTTTGGGCCACGGATGAAAAAGTTAGAACCACAATGTGTAGTAAAACATAACGTACCACAGTGCATTACTGTTCAGTAGCTAAACAAGAGAATCGCTACACGTGTGGTATGATCCCGCACAGATAAAAGCGTCAGAGTCACTCTATCTTAAAATAGTGCACAGCACAGTACAAGAGAAAATGAGGTAAGAGAACGCATCTTGCAAACTGGGTTCTGTGATATGGGGACAGAATCTATTTTTAGATCCGGAAACTATTTTAACTGACCAATGGCTGATGCGCAGCCATGGAACGAGATATAAATAGGTTCCGCGCTAAAAATAGATTCTGTCCCGTTATCATATCAGACGGGGTTATGTTCTCTTTCCTCGTTTTCTCTTGGCACACAACTGTTCAGTGGCTACAATGATGGATCACACTGCGTCGGTTTCTTTGATGATGAAAACGTTAATGCCACACTGTATAATAAAGCAAACATTGCAAGGGAACATATATGAAAGACCAAAGCAAACATTATCACAATAACTTATAGTGTTTATTAGCTGTCCAAACAATGGTCAAATTGCCTTTATTGGTCTATCTGACGACCAAAACAATTAGAGCCACACTGTATAGTAGACCAATTATCTTCAAGGTACAGCAGTTAAAGTTAACTGATAAGGATTGGACACTCTTTGAAATGGTATGTTTAATTTCTTTCCAGAATAGAAACGTTTGCCCTTAACACTGCTACTCTCCCGTCGATACAACAATTTTATGGTGCTAGTGTTCTTATTCATTTACTCACTGGGGCCTTTTTCTTATTTTTTAACATACTTTATTGGGAAAAACACACTGAAAAAATTACACACTAAAAGGAAATAAAATGGTGATCAATAGTAAAATAGATGGCCAAAAGGGAAACGTGTGAACAGGATACTCTGGGTAGTAAACATGAAGTCAATATGGCTGAGCCAATCAGCAATCTAGAAATCAACCTGTACCCCGATCTCACAGGTTTTGGGACGCTTTCCTTCACGTGACCCGAGGTTGTCATCCTCAAGGCCGTAGTTAACACATCCTGGAAGAGACTGAATCTCAGAGATCTGGTTACGATCTACATTGAATGCTAGTCTTGCTGGGTAAACACTCTGGACGATGTATTCCCGGTCACTATCTAGCCCGTCCTCCACAGAGTTAGTATTTGCAATGCCACTCTCTTTAAAGTCGTCGTCAGCGGCATCACAGTCAATGCCATGTTCTAATTTATCGGCACCTGAAAATTAAATACAGGGCTTTTTCTTCTGAATGGGTCATAAATAAAGGCAATCACTTAGCCGATTTACCGTCCGTCTACCAGGAAGTCAGGCCACAAAATAGATAGCCTGCGAATACAGCCGCCTCTCATCGCTGCTGTATTCGCAGGCTACAAATAGATTACATGTCTACTTTTATCTAATAATAATAATAATAATAATAACTAGAGCGCAAGAACAATCCTTGGATGCCACCTACACGCGCATGCTCCGCAAAGCACTTAACGTCAGCTGGCAGGATCACTGGACCAACGAACGCCTGTATGGCTCCCTGTCGCGGATCTCCTCAGTGATTGACAAAACGTCGTCTCGCTCTGTGTGGTCACGTGGGTCGACACAGCCAGCCAACCGCCCAGGTCCTCCTTTGCGAACCCAAGGCGCGCATTATTTAGAATAAGCGCATGTAAAGCAAATCTACAATGCATTTACACGTTTACAAGAAGAATTTAGAAATTGAGAATAGGACAAAACTCTGCTGTAGAATAGGGAAATAGAAAAATTTAGGAATAACGCTGCGATGAGCATCCAACAAACTACTTCGTGCGATAAATGGATAAGTTTGAAATGCAACCACATCACCCACGATGGATAATAACATATTCCATAACATGGAAAATAAATCTAAAATGTACACTACCCTAGCTTGTTCATACCTATCATTTCTTGTTCAATGGTCAATCTTATTGGAAACACTCTGCCAATTAGAAACAGTTGAAGCCAGGTTGTGAACGCTGACCACGCTGCGATAACAACACAAGCCAAGAGTTGTATACCCAAAAGGTTTGCGGAGCCACCTTTAAAGAGTCCGCGAACAGGTGAAAAACCTTCCAGGTCATCTTCTTCGACAAACAAAGCAACTGCAATCATTCCCCAGATTCCCCCGACCGCGTGCGTAGCAATGCAACCTACTGGGTCGTCCACTTTAAAACTGTCAAAAAAAAAGCGAGTTTAATTAGTTTTTAGGCAAGTTTGTCAGTTTGTTGTTACTTGAGCTTTGTTGGTAGTGTTTTCATGTATTTCCTTTTCTACAGTCTAAGTGTAGCATTCTCTGCAAATTGTTTAAAGTCAATCTCAGCTACACTAATTCTGAAAAGCTAATAATAATGATAATAATAATAATAATAATCATTTTATGATGAAAGTTTTACTAAAAAGTGATCGCGTCAATCAAAAAAAATCAACAAAGACTAATAATAAAAGCGATAACGATCAATATGTCTAGAAAATGTTATACAGATATAAAACTTTAAAGAAAAAGCAAGCGTATTTCTATATAAATGAACACGACAGGAAATGACGGCAAGGTTAAAAAATAGGCAAGCTTTGCATTCATGTAGCTACTGCATTTATTAAGTTTATTTGGACTTTTTTGCCCTACCTATGGCGCGAATTGTATTGTGCACTGTGATTGGCTAAATATTAGGCACGCGCTGATTGGCTCCTTCACTCACTCCTTCACTCATGTTTCCTTTGCCATATTGGCTTCTGCATCATTTCATAAGCAGCAACCAAAAAAATATTATGAAATTAATTAACAACTCAAAAAATGAAACATATTAAATTAGGGATAAAAAGAAAAAAATTACAACTAAATAAGTCGAATAAATTAACAATTAGCCTCGGTTCAACATTTACTAATATCTACTTATTACACGATTATTAAATGGCCGTCGAGCTGCACGTCTGCCCGCCTTCCAATCTGGCGTTTCTTCGTCTGCTTCGCACAGAACACAGAAGACCGCATACAGAAAACGTTTCAACTTGTTAAACATGAGTAGTTTGTTACAGAGAAGCACGAACCACTCATTCTAGTATCCTCTACAGCTTTATATCACTGCTGCTATTACGAGAATCATCCAAGTCACTGAAAATAAATCCCTGTCAAATTTTTCAGCACATGTCATTTAGCTTAATCAGTGGAGTAATGAGTTTATGGCTCAGTGATTCGAGTGTGCCGTGAAATCCGACGTTTATCAACACTCAGTGACGGCGGAACGTATTTTGAAAACGAGCGCGGGAGGCGCGAGTTGGTAGGGGGCCTGGGGGCATCGTTCCCCAGAAAATTTTGAAATCTAGGGTCTCGGAAATCGTATTTACAACATTCTCCGAGACCTACTTCTTGAAATAATTAGCCTGGATAAAGCGTAAAATGAAAGCTACTTTTAATGCTTACAGCAATACTTTGGAGGTTATTTCTCAGCCTTCCGGTCTCCAACGCTAACCTGCGGTTTTTGGACACAAGCTTCCCGTCTGTGGGAAGGAAGCACACGCTGAGAAAATGTCAAAAATACGTAAACGCGAAAAGTTTCCGACGAGGCTTGTATAAAGTTGTAGCTTAAACAAAATAAAATGTCATCCTCCTCAAAAGTGGGGGGGGCTAAAGCCCCCCCAGCCCCCCCCCCCCTGCTCCGCCGTCCCTGACACTACCTGCCGCTTTTCAGCCGAACATTCGATTGAAGCCGAATTTGATTCAAAAATCCCAAATTAAGTGGTTGTTGAAGATAGATAGATACTTTTATTTAAATAGGGTTACTAAATCAGTTTAAGCAAAATCACTGGACTCCCCCCCCCCAAAAAAAAAGAAAACTAAAATGTAAAATAATCGGAACTAATAAAGAATGCTAACATATATGCACATATACACATTTATTTTTTTCTCAAGCATCTGAGTGGGCTGAAATGCTAAATCCACGAATTTGACTTGCTAATCAGGCGCAAATCAGCTATTTCCCCATCTCTTTTCTTACTTTAAAAAGAAGACATTCAAAATAAATAAATAAGTTATTTACCCAACGAGGTTGGTCCGACCTCGGGCACGGTTTTTTAACATTTGAATTTAAAACAATCCATCAAAAATTAAGGGAAGTGCTTATTTAAACACATCTTTACAAATGTTAATACGTGCTTGTCGTGTCTTTCGTCTAGCGTATCGTATCTAAGGCTAACAAGCGCTTCGGTATTCCCTCTGATCTCATAATGACACGCGCGGCGCGTCGCTGCTATTCCCTATTTTCTTTGGTATTCACACGCCCATAGCAATTCCATGCTGAATCACTATAATAAAATCTATGAAGAATAAAATACATCAAAAAAATACATCAAGATCTGACAACGATTCAGAGCCACTGGTAGATCATTGATGGATAATAAGGGTCCGACAATTGAACCTTGCGGGACTCCTGAAATTATGGAAAATGTCACATGGCTTTTACTGACGTTTACCACAGGCCTCAAACAGCGTACTTTTCATGTATCCAGCACAACGGATTAATTAAGTACAACAAAATAGTGACGTCAGTCCGGTTTGGCAGTTTTAATTTGGTGCGGTAAAAACGTTGAATTCGACAGCGTCTGTAGCATTGTATTTGACACTTGAGCGGCAAGCCTTTTGTTTTTCTTCCAATATGGGATAGAGACTAGCTCGTCACACGGTGTGTCGTCTTAATCGAATGTCGCACCGATGTAGCTCCAAAGTCTAACCTAACACAATTAGGTTAGGAACATAAAAAGTACGGTGTCTGAACTGGGCATAATCTAAGTATGGGTCAATAAGTCACGTGCTACATACCTGTCGATTATATCGGAACTGCCAGTGCATACCCAGCCTCCGATCATGCCAATGATAAGCCCTTCCCACGGGCGACACACGGCGCAGATAGCTGTAATTCCCACGAGTCCACCCAAAATCCCGGTAGCAAATATGGTCACATCTAACTTCTTTTTCCGGTAGAAATAGCTGTAAATTATTCCTGAAATACCTCCTCCAATAGAGCCATTGAGTGTCACAACTGCTGACCGAGCTGCCAACAGCCATTTAGCTTTGATAACGAGTAAAAACAAAAAGAAAACAGAAAAATGAATAATAATAATAATAACAACAACAATAATAATAATAATAATAATAATAATAATAATAATAATAACGAGGAAGCAGTGATCAAATCAGCATAGTACTACTAATACTATTCAGCTATTATTATCGTTACTATAACTAATGTTTTAGCCAGGGCTATGAAAGTGCTGCGGAAATTTGGATGCAGTTAGCAAATTGGAACAAGGATTGTATAGACCTTGTGCAGAAATGGTTGTCCGTCATTTATTTTGTTCGGTCAAGTTTCTGAAAACTATAATGGTGACACTTGAATATATATGGAATCATATGCTACAATTAGAAGTTCCAATTCCTTTGGTTAAAAGGTTGTAGTTTTGTGATTCATTCAAATTGAAGAGATGGGTATCAAAAAAGTTAACGTTACCCTGGAAAAGTTTGAGAATTTGTGAAGCCCGTAACATTACAGCTCTGAAAATGCTGGTTAAGTTTCCCGCGATGACTAATACATGAGGTTCGAAAAATCCAATGCACATATTTTTCAGGAAAAATCATATGGCAGCTGCTGCACGAGTGTAAAACAACAAACCACCGAAGCAAATAAAAAGGTCATCGAACATGTCGAATGTTGTTCGAATACATGCAAACCAAAAAGTTCTCAAAACGCCTGCTAAATTGCATTCTGCACTGCATTCTGGTCTACTTACAGCGAGGCTCTTCCAAAGGACAGAGCATTATTGTCCGCTGAAAACGAGGCTCTACAATAGCGCAAAACATTGTGGTCTGCGAGGCTAAAAAGCACAGCAAAATCTCGATTTTGCCTACCTTTCTTTTAAATTTTGATTATGAATTGCTACAATTATTATTATTATTATTATTATTATTATTATTATTATTATTGTTATTATTATTATTACCAGGAGCCCATTATCCGGAGCGTGCAACTCCATACTAGGTCTGTGAAACGGCGTTTTCACAAGTAAGGTTATTCTTAGATTGTCTCACCCGCGAATTGGTTTTGGAGAGCCAATCCTAAGCTAGTGCATGATTGATATGTAGCATGATAATCGCCTGTAGCGACAATGAACTGATAGCCGACATACATGAATCTTCATCGGAGTGTTCGGGCAGCATTTCTGACGATAGTCAAGGTATTTACACAGAGAATAGTGGCTCCGATGAGATAACTGAGACAGTGGAAACAACTGTTTTCGCGGGAGAAGCCGCTCTAAAAATAACCTAACTTGTGAAAACGCCGTTGCATGAACCTATAGCAGTTGCACGCTCTGGGTAATGGGATCCTGTTATTTCTGAGTTTATAAGATAAAATTGATATACTGCGTGCTCGTTGATTGGCCTTCTACTCGAGTATGCCTCAGACTTCATAGACACAGAATTTTCTTGGAGAACTACGGGGTTCAGAAATACACGAAAAAATTTTCCGCCACTGTTTACGCTGCGAAGCATTCAATGTTACTGTTCAGTTTCGATCACCCTGTCAATCACGTCTCTCTCTTCTGAATGTCCTCGATTTAACAAATCTAATCATAGAAATTACAGCCTCCTCGCTTGTGATTGGTTTATAAAACTCCTATTTCCCTCTAATTCACTTGCCAAGTTGCTATCGAACAGTTTGTTATCGGACAGTTCAATAAGCCAATCACATTCAAAGTTGTAGTTTAAATCAACCAATCACAAGCTTGGTTTCAATCACCATAGAAACAGTGCACAGACTCCTAAATTGGGGCTTTCTTCAAAATGATAATTTTTTTCTCTTGAACAATGGCAAAATGTTCTTTCATAACTTGCATTTGGCTCTTGTTCATTTTTCGGAAATTGTAATTTTTATGATTAATTGGTAATAAGACTGTGTCGTCCAATTCGGTCTGTAATCATACTCATGATATGCAATTCGAACTCCCGCTGCGTGGTCGTCCGATTTTGTTATCACTCATGCGATTACAGGCCAAATTGGACTCCACTCAGTCCTATAACCATTACGAACGTGGTTTAACGATGCTTGTACTCTTATCGACAACGAGTACGCGTCATCACAGTGGTCAAAATATTATGACCTCATGGGGCACAGCCGAATCAGTCCACAACAAATTTGACCACTGTGATGACGTATATCGTTCTCGATAGATAACGCTAAACCACATTCGATTTGTTTCTTACCACAATATCAACGTCACAGAAAATATTTCTTCAGAGCGTGACCAAGATCGTGACACAAAGAAAGAGCAAGCGTTGTCTATTACTTTCTCTTAATCTGATTGGTTTATTCCCCAAATTGAGCGTTTCTGATTGGCCATTGCATTGTGTGACACATTGACGCGAACAGCGTTGTCTAGATTCTTAGCGACAACGGCAAATTAGCCAGTCAGACTGCGTAATTAGTAGCAATTGTGGTAAAAGAGACGTTTTTACAGTGTCGTTAATTGTTGGCAACGGTTCAGTGGTGTTTCCTGAATGTTAGTGAACCAACTCTTAAGAGCGATTCATTGGCGGTTTTCAGTACTGCACATGACACACTCGGCAGAGTCGCAGGCTTCCTCGTGTTTCAGCTTATTCAATGTCACAGGGACACCATTTTCTATTTCTATAATGTTATTTTTGCTTTTAACAATTCTTAATTGTACCATTTCTACAGCTTTTCTTGTATTTATTTACCTCCACTTATGCCAAAAGTACTTCCACAGTTGAACCCTAACCAGCCCCACCATAGCATGAAGGTACCCAAAATGGCGTTGGTGTATGAACTGGGATCCTCTCGTTTGACCGAATTGTCATATTTTCCTGTTCTTGGTCCTAACATAATGGCTGCAACCAATCCAGCTACACCGCCAACCAAATGCACACCAGCGCATCCTATATAAGTTTACAAAAATAAAATAAAATGCAGAAGACCATTACCACGGGTGTTCCTCTGTGTTGGGTAGCGTCTCCAATACGGTAGCAAATGAGGCTATTTTTAGAACCGATATAAAAGAAGACTTAGAAATCTCGACGGAAATTCTAAAACGTTTGTTAAACCTTATTCCATAAAAAATTGAAAAGATAAAAAGAAAAACAATAATATGCTTAGTAAGGATGATGTGGGCGCAGTTCGATTGGTTGGTTGAATTGTTCTCCCTTTTTATTTCCGTGAAACAGAATTTATAAGGGAAGGTAACGTTTTTTATTGGGGGCTGGGCCGGGGTATTTAAGAATTTTTTTTGCGAAAAACGTCGTGGCCCTCCTACTTCCCGGAATAGATTAATGCATGACCCTTTAGAAATACCAAAAAAAACACGTGACCCTCCCCCACACACCCCACTCCAAATATCTAAGACAAAAATAGACGGAAGTGAAAATAACAAACTGGAAGTGGTATTCAAATAACCGCGTTCATCTGCGCACAAAATACTTAATTGCGTGGCGTGTGATTGTACGGTGAAAACTTGAAAATGGGCAAGGATGTACGAGGAATTGTAAGAGGGAAATGGGCTTGTGGTGAATGCGAGGATTTCATGAGGTCGAATGGAGCAACTTGTGGCTATTGTAGCTGTTTGCCGACTCGTCATTTTAGAAAAAGATGCCCGCTACTCCTCTGACTTGGTTGGTGGAAGCGCAAGTCCAAAGGAAAGATGAAGACCTGGGGTGGTTCTCGAACCCAAAGGCGAATATACTAAACTCTCAAGTAGTATTCTGACAAAATTCTACCTGTCTTTTAGGGCCACTTGTCCCTACAAGGAACGCTTTCGCCACTGTTTCGTGACTGAAAAAAAACGCCAGTGGGAAATTCGCGAGGCCTTGAAATCAATAAATTACAAGTTGGCTTTTGTGACTTCTGATAATCTAGCGGCTGCCGGGAGATTCATTGAGGAACATTTTAGCGCAAAACGTCATGGCTCTACCACAATTAAGAACAACATTGACGACCTGTCGGTTCAAGCCCGAGTAGCTTAAGTGACGAATCCTCACCAAAGACTAATTTTATACCAGAATCTCGCGCGGAAACATCAAAAGATGGGCGAAAGCGGACACGGGTCGAGAGAGACAATCATTTTAGTTAGGAGAAGATAGCTTTTTGATATATAAATTTTTCGACACCTGGAAATATTTTAAATTAATCTTAACTGGTGGTTTTTCTTGTATATACAAAATAGAAGCGACATGGAGTAATTTTTTCCTTGCCAAAAAAACCTGTGACCCTCCCCCGGTTAGGAATAAAACAGGTTTGACCCTCCCCAATTTGTCAAATAAATTACTACATGTACTGAGGACCCTCCCCTCCGAAGCACCGGCCCACCCCCTCCCCCCCCCCCCCCACAATAAAAACGTACCTTCCCTAAAATATATAGCACCATCGGCTACTGCGCTGGGGAAAAAGCCTAATAAAGACGAATAGGAAAGCTTGTGGCAATAGGCTACTAAGAACAGTAATAAAGTGTTTTGGATAGACTGGAAAAACAGTCGGCAAAAACGGAGATCCTACGCAAGGAAAACACGAGTCCCCCACGTTCAAACTCTCGCACACATTTTCTAACGCGTTCAAATCACGAGCTTACAAGGAAAGTGAATATATTGCAGAATGGGATTTGGATGATAAATGGCAAGATGATATTTACTGTGCTTAATATCTTGGGCCAGTTATAAGACTGCCTTGTCTTTGTTACAAGTGTCAGAATGCATTTTTGAATTGAGACTTTGATCTTTGCAATATTTTCGTAATTTCAATGTAATTGTCTGTTGTTCTAATAAGGTTGTAATTTATAGATCGAGCGTTTCTTACATGAGCCCTTGGCTCGGGCGAATAAGCAATCTCTCCACGTTATCGACAATAAATAAATTGATTGATTGATTGATTGAAAAGCTTCCAGATATCTGTGAATAGTTCTACCTGCAATGTCGATGACTCCAAGTTGACTCAAAAATCCATTTGATGCCCATAGCCAGTGGGCGGGGAAGCAGTACGACAGAGTGTTGGTAAACGAGTATACAGTGTAAGCTGCTAAGTGGGTCCTTTCTGCCATGGCACCGGAGACGATAGTTGTTGCTGTAGTGGCAAAAGACATCTGGAAGAAGTATACTGTAAACACATCTCCCTTTTCAACAGCCACATCGGTAAGGAATGAACCTTAGGCGGTAAACAAAAATAATGTGTTTTAGGGTTAGAGGGTTTCAGAAAACGTATATTTGTAAGTATTGCTCAGAAAACAAATATTTATAAGTATTGTTCAACAGCACAAGAATATATATATATATATGTAGTTGTTGCGGGAGGAAAAACACAAACAAACTACAGGTTTATCCCTACAAGCCTGTTTCGTGGTTGCCCACTAATCAGGGGATATGGTGGGAATGTCCTTTACCATCGCTTGCCGCCACAGAAACAAAACCCTCTTACGCAATACCTGAAACTTAACGATCTCTATTATTATGTAAATTTAACTACTTTGTATATAAGCGATGGTAAAGGACATTCCCACCATATCCCCTGATGAGTGGGCAACCACGAAACAGGCTTGTAGGGATAAACCTGTAGTTTGTTTGTGTTTTTTCTCCCGCAACAACTACTTCGCTCTACGTTCACGTATTGAGCACTGTTTTACGATTAATCAACTTTTACATTTTATATATATATATATATATATATATATATATATATATTCAAATTTACAATTCCAGTAAGTAATTTGATTCTTAGGTCGGGTCGCTAAGCCAATTGAATGGTTGGTGACCGAGACATTTGAGTCAAGCCTTCTTTGATGGCTCAATTGTGAACGTTATTGAGAAATAATTTCCTCTTCGCGTTAATGTTGCCCTAAAGCCAACAACGAATTCGTTCTGTTACTACCTGCCGTGGTCCACGTGAAATTTCGAAGCGATTGGAACCCGTGGAACGAATTTATGGCTGTTTTTCGTCAGTGGATGTGGTCGCTTCGCTGGAAGATATATATAGCGAGCTAGAAAAGCCGTTGGAACTGGAACTCCATCAAATCCCATCAGATCGGCTCAAGAACCACCCAAAAAGTATCACAAATGTGTTAAGGTGGAAAAATAGTTGCTAATTTTCCCTTCAAATCCGATACCTCTCCCTCCTTCACCCCCTCCCATACAAAGCCTTATAATTTCACCATTACATAGGGCAACATAGACCGTAGAGCTTGGGCTACCTGTGCGTTCTTCAGAAGATATTTGCAGTTTCCTCCGAGGATCCTGCAAGAGCGTTCGCGGGAAATATGTCTTCTGAAAATAGCCTCATTTCCGACTCTTTGTTAGGGACGTCATTCACGAATTGTCATAGCCACGAAAATCTCATACGGGTATGCAAAATTCAGACTTACATGAAAGCGCAATGGGTAGTTGTTGCCTTATAGAATATTGATGTGCAAATATATAATAGCTGGTCAAGGCGTTGCTTGATAAAAGGTTTTCGACTCTAGCAGTCTTGATATGAAAGATTAACAAGACAAAAACGCTAGGAAGCAGACGCCATTTTGTTAAGAACCGAACACTGTTAGGCTAGTCACTCTTCCTCACTTTCTATCACAGAACCGATAGTACTATAGGTAGCCAATAACAGAGCAGTATTTTTGATGGAACGCTAGTAGGTTTATAGAGGGTATTGCAGTGACGCGTGGAGATGTAGAGACTACTCCGACCATGGAAAATGCGCGTGTACGATTTTTATTCACGAGTTGAGTTTTCTGATCCAGCTCAACGAGTAAATAAAAAATCGTACAAAGCATTTTCCATGGTGTAATTTGTTTATTTCATAGATACTGAGATTTTTGAAAAGCCAAATTTTGTCAATCTTACGCGCGTGTTTAGGGAACCCATTCAACTGCAATGTATGCGTGTAAAACTAGAATAACTAAAACATCAGTTTCTCTTTCAAAATCAAATATTTAATGAAGTAACACAAGAAATAAAACGTCAGTGTATACCTTCACAACTTTTATAAACATTTTTCAGCTGAAGAAAAAAAGGAACTTGACTGAGGCTTATAGGTTCAAATTTAATCGAAATCGCGATGCGGTGTTGTTCACTAGTATGTTTTCATCGTTCGCGTTTGTGATTGGACGAACGACGTTTTTTTCACTAGTGAGTTTTCATCGTTCGCGTTTCCTATTGGCTAATGCATTTTACGTATCATTTTTTCGTACTCTTTTTTTCATGAGGAAATCTCAGTATCTATGATATAAACAAAATTTCGCTTCGATATAAAGCACATTGAGCTAAATATTCTTAAGCAAGGAAGGAAAAATTTCGTATCTTCCTGCGGCCGTTTCATCTTCTTTTTAGTATATAAAACTTTTTAATAAGCGAAAGATCGTCGCAGTTATATGAGCAACTTGAGCAGTTTCGAAGATAAGACCTGAAAAATATCAGGTTTCAACGGGATTCGAAACCCAAGACCTTCCGATACTGGTGCAACACTTTAAGCAACTGAATTATCCAGCCAACTGAGAGCTGGTCATTTAATTTGTGAATCAGTGGAATGTCCGTCGAGGTTGAAGAATGATGAAGATGAATATTTAAGAAATAGAAAATATGTACCGTGTTTCTATCGAGTTATAGAAACACGAGTGAAAGTTTGGGAGAACGAGAAATGCTGTGGGAACACGAGCCGCAGGCGAGTCCTCCCAAACTTCCACGAGTGTTTCTATAACTCGATAGAAACACGAAGAACATGTGTTCTATTTCTTTTAGAAAACACCGCGACGAAAAAAAGGAAAACAACTTTTTAGCTTTGATGACCAAAATGTAAATTCTCTTTGGCACGTCATCATTACGTCAACAGCTCGTGCTAGTTCTGTGTTTCTATCGAGTTATAGAAACATGAGTTCTAACCAATCAGCGCGCGTATTTTCTTAGGACTGTTTTCTAAACGAAAATGTCATACATGTGAACTGCAGAAGAAAGATTCTCAAGAAGTGAAAGATCATAGCAGTTATGAGCAACTTAAGCAGTTTCAAAGACCTGAAAAAAAAAACTCATTGTTATACCGAGTACCGAGTGGTAGCATAACAACAAAAAAAAAACGCAACCTTTATCCCAGGGCGCTCCCAACAATCACAAGCCAGAAAGAGCCCTGGGATCGAGGTTGGTAAGACGCTACCACGCAGGTGATGTCACACGAGTGATGTCATTGTTACCGATTTCCTACCACTCGACATACTAAAGAGCGCAAGGGTCGAACTGGGGAATATTGGCCCGAGGTGTTGGCGGTACGGGATTGAGCTTAGCGAGGTCAGTTGCAGAGGGAACGACCGAGGGCCCATATTCTTCAGCACGGTCCAAGCAAGCGGGGTTAGTACGTAGTTTATTATATGGCGGTCGGGTCATTCTTGTTATTTTTTACGTTAAACAGCACTTCAGAATCAGGCAAAACGTAAAAATACGCGCTTCGTAATTAAGCTCTGTAATAATATGATCTTTTACGTAGTTCATGGGCGAAGAAGGAAATTATTGACACATTTTCTTCTTCCTGTGTCATCTGCAAATTTGAGTTTGCAGCTTTTGTAAACACTGATATAAACGGCATACAACCTTTTTATGGAAACGGTACGTATGGCAAAATCCTGACCGAAGAAGCAATCAGGACGCTCAAATTCTCCTCAAGACTACCTTGCCATAATTATAATAGTATTAAATATTATTCAGCAAAGTAAGGAGCTTGTCAACCTACCTACGCCACAGAAAGGATTTGAGCCCTCTCCATCACCGAAGCTAAAGGCGAAACCAAACAGCCAATAAGAAAATCCTCCGTAGATGACGTCAATAGCATTTTTGACCATAATATTAACTTCGTTTTTACGCGATACCAGACCTATAAGCAAACCGGGAATCGAGTTAAAAAATCATAGGTAGAAAAATAATTGGATGACTGACGTCATGCACTATGGCTTTGTTGGCTGTCAACAAATTTGAAACGCTACGTGATGGCGAAATTGCTTAGTTAGGGACGGACCATTAGAAAAGTGATGGGGGGGGGGGGTGGGGAATTTTCAGCTTGCACGAATTTTTTTTTCGCTCACTGCTTTTGCAGGAATTTTTTTTTTCAGGTGAACCTCTCTGCACGAATTTTTTTTACTACGTGTGAAAAAGTCACAATTGGACCTTCCTTCTGCATGAATTTTTTTTTGTTTTCTCCCCCCCCCCCCCCCCCCATCACTTTTCTAATGGTCCGTCCCTTAGTAAACAAAAAAGATTGAGCGAAGGCGTAGAAGCCAAGAAGAAAAGTCTTTTGAAAATTGTTGTCTGAAGAAAAAGATCCAAAATCTTACAATGGCAGAAGAAGTTCCAGAAGTTTAGGCTCGGTTGTGCACTGAATTGAATTTAAGTGACAAGGTAAAACAAAGAAAACTTTGTAATTATTGGGGACACCAGGTCCGAAACGTTGGCTGGTCGAATTTCCTTACATTGACCCCTACCATGGAGCGTCCTGTAATTGATTAACTAAGGGACGGACCATTAGAAAAGTGATGGGGGGGGGGGGGTGGATCAAGGATGGGGTCAAGGATTCATGTTCTAACTTTAAACATCATGCAATTTTAATAGCAGGTTCTATTGCCAACTGAAACTTGGACACACGCAGAGAACCAGTAATATCAAAAACGTGATTGAACTTAATTGGGATTTTTGTTCTTTTTTTGCATGTTCAAGTTCATTGAAATGCAAAAAAGGAAAAAAAAAGTTGACCAATATTTCCCTGTACGTTCTACAGGCTACAAACAATAACTTTTGTTATTGGGATCGAACAGAAAGCCGTAAATTCTCGAATAAACAAAGCCGAAGTATTCAATGAACGTGAGTTTTGTAAGATTCAATGTCGTTTCAGGGGCCTTGTCCTTACATATGAATGAAACTACAAAATGAGTTTTTATTCTGATTCTCATCTCTTAAGGAAAACCATAACAATAAAAGCTTTCCATAAACTTCATTTTTCTTTGAGTCAAATTCAACAACTTGGAGATGTTTAAAAACTGGAGATTTAATAACCGACCTTACGGTTTGCAAAGAGTTTTGTTAACTACCGACTCTCATATTTTTCCCGCCAAAATGGCGCTGGTTTCCGCTTGTACAATCGTTCTCTACTGGAGAACCTCATTCAAAATTGTACCTTAATCTAAAAGCTTCTACTTCCGCTGTGTTAGCTTTTTACCATAATTTGAACAACACTCGAACTGTGTAGATTAATTTACCAGGAGTCTTCCAATGTCTTATTTCAATTTATTTTGGAGAAAATGGTAACCAAAACATTTTAAATCTTGTGTATTGTTTTTCCGACTAAAACATCATTCGCATGTTTCAATCATTTTTTACCCGCTAAGGGCCGTTCATTTTTTTACGAGGAAGGGGGAGGGGGCTGGTGTGATTCAGGAAGCACCATTTAAAAATTGCATGTCCCCCCTTGAAGTTGTAATTTTTTAATATCTCAGAGAGCTGTTTATCAGAGAGCACAAATCAAAAGAAAGAGAAGTCAACGTTGGGTTAAAACATGACATAAAAGTATTGCTAAAGTATTTTACGAAATCCCCTTTTCCCTAATTTTTTGGGATGTTCCCCCCTCAAAAGCAGTTTTTTTAGCATGTGCCCCCCACCCCCCCAAAAAAAAGAAAAACATTCCACCAGCCCCACCTCCCTTGTAAAAGATGAACGGTCCTTTAGTTGGAATACAGCTCATGCTTCATGACTTCCTCACTCTAGCTTCAAAATTTACTTTTATCTCAATCAAAACACAGTCAATCAGTTCTGTGCTAACAGCGAAATCTTAACGCTTTTCAAAAATGACTTCAGTTACGCGACATTGTTTTTGCTGCCAGCCATAATAAAGCTACAACAGCTGAAAAGAATTTTCTATCGTCAATCTAGCATTTGCTCTAAAAGGTTCGAGCATGGAACACTTGAAGCAGCAAATGTCTTTGCATTATATTGAAAACTCCACATTTTTCTATTCTCGTGCAATTTTTGCTTCACTGTTGCAATTGGTAACTCGACCATGTAGTCCGTACAGTTATCAAAGCAGGTTTTTGTAATAGATGAAGGCAAAATTAACTCGACGCAAAACATTTCTGAATTCCCTTTGTTTTTAAGCGGATGCATAAACAGAGAAGTAACTTGGTTCTCTAGAAGCCGAGAGTGAGCCAACATCGACAGCTATTCTGACAATTTCCGGTGTCCTCTATTTTGGCTTAACTTGAGTGGCTGTATGTTCTACCGAAATAACCGAAAAATCGCTTAAAATTTTTTTTCTTGGATTTGAACTTTTTTGGATAAGAATTTTTCCTGTTTTGACAACGGAGACTTCGTCTTTAAGATCCGTTTACTTACGTGAAAACGAGAAAATTAACTCGAAGAGATCTCTTCTAGTATCCCCAAAGGGCTTTTACATTTTTTTTGACAAAATCATTCTCCAATTTGTGAGTTCTTGAACGTCTATTAAAATAAAAAAATATAAATCGGAGGCAAATGTACGCATACAGGATTATACAACATGTTGTATTATGTATAATTTTTCAGCCCCTTAGCAGCAGCCTTGAATAACATGAAATATGTATTTGGCTTGTGAACGGCGCTTCAGGAAGTCTCAATCTACGAAATTTCCTAAGGTAGACATGATTGCGAAGCGTCTAAAATTCAGTGACATGGCTTTGTGTTCCATCTTGAATTAACAATATCTCTAGAGTGATAGTAATATAACAGCAGCGATTTTCCTCGCTAAACAAACCAACGAATTAACAAATTCGAAATTTCCTTAGCAATAAATTGCAAGAGCGGAACGAAAATTGTTCTTTCCAGGGAGAGGGTAAACAGCGTCTCTGTTGAATCCTTTCAAAAAGCGGATGCAAGCATTTTGAAAGGGGGAATAAATACAGAATTAAGAGAAACAAATTAAAAACTGGCAAACGCTTTACATGGTAAACTTACGTTACCCTCGTCTCAGACACAAAATATATTTTGGAAGTTGCGTATTAATCAATCCGTTAATACAGGCCCATTTTTAGTCACTTTCATTATTTTAAATTCTTAACAAGAGAAAAAAAATGGCTTTACCTGATTCTACAAGTCCAAAGCCTGATTGCATCGTGAAAATAATAAATGCACTTGTTAAAATCCAGGTTGCATCGTCTGGGTTAAGATCCGATGATTCTGTGTCTTCATTCCCCAAAGTAGAACTATTCGGGTTTGAGGAGTTCATTTTAAAATCCGTGTTATTCACTTGAAAAACCATGACATATCCAGTATTCGCTCAAAGGACTAAAACTCCATGGGAATGCTAAAAGCATCAAACGTGGGAAGTTGCTAGAACCCTGCCTGAGGCAAATTCAAAACAGAAAGAAAATGCTTATTTTTCAAAACCTATTAAAGTCTACCTCCCGTGGAATTCAGATCGATTCAACTTTCGGCGAAACCCAAACAGAATTCGGTTGTTAAAGCAACCGGCAGTGCAATTCGGGTGTTTAGAATTTTGGCAGTTCTGGGTGTTTAGAATTTTGGCCGACCAATTCCATTTATGACCTTTTTTTCATTTCAATTCTTGCGTAGCAGAGACAACACGCCAAGACATTCTATTTACGAATTGAATGAGACAATTATCAGAGCACGGTTTCAAACGAATTTAACAGGCTGTTATATGAAAATGAGAAAACAGGTAGAAAACATTATGCTAATAACTAAACGGCATGAGATGGCGATCCTTCCGCAAACGCTGGAAATAAACATTCACTTTATTCTGTTAAAAACCAATTTCGCTCAAGCACAAAAATACGACAAAACCTGCATTTGTTTCAGTGATTAGCGCACAAGTATTCAAAGCGATTCAGCGTGCTTAAATCTCATCATGTTAAAAGAACCTATATCATGTTTTCTCATATAAATAAGCCTTAAATTGTTCTGGTATAAGAAGTGGTCATCGAGAAATTAGTACATTAAAATGTTTTGACATTTGTTATTTTCTTCTGAAAAAATTTCGTTGCCGGAAGAAAATTGATATTGATACTGCCGATTTTTTTTTGAACAATTATTCCACGAGCAGGCTGGATACGAGATGGTGGTAAATAGACTGTAAGACGGCGTGTTGACTCAGATTATATCAGCGATCTGGCATATCCAATTCAACAAGCGGAAAAAGTGGAATACGGTGTTAATAAATTTCATTGAATTCTACTGAAATGCTCGGATTCTCGGATTAGCTTCATATCGCTGAGCTTTCAATTATTTAAGAGATGTTAGGATTCACTTTGTGGCATTATCTTACACTGTCGTTGCCCCTATTCCACTTTTTAAAAGTTCGTATTTCTTCCAAAGAAAGCTCGTAAAATCTCCTTTTTCGCCATCATCTGCAAGACAATTTTGCTTTCTGTAGAAATGCTTTGGTTTGGCATTAATTTGACGATGTCATTCGCAAGTAAAGTAGAGAAGTATAGTGGCCAATCAGTACGCTTGGTACACAATAGGACTTCAGGAAAGTTGAAATTTCAATAAACGAAATTCACATATGGCGCTTCGCACTTCAATGTTAAAAGTATTTTCGTGATTGGTTTGCTTTGTCATTGATGAGGCTGGTGGTTGGCTTAAGAATCCTGTGCATACTTCTCAGAAATGAGAAGAAAAACCAAAAGTTCGGGCAAGAGCCCATAACCAGGGCTCCTGGTTCGGGTTAGCTGAAGCGCATGCGTACATCTTAGTTCTGACATTTGATTTTGGATTTTTTCATTGGCTAAAGGTATCTTTTGAGTGACTGGCCAGAGTACTTTCTTTGGTTTTGTTTTTTGCAAACCCCTCTATCAATCATATATATAAATCTATATTTTAAAGGTGTCCGTTCGCAGGCCTAGTTACCTGGCAACAGTAGCGCACTTCCGAAACTGCTGAATTTCCGCCATTGCGAATTCGGTGATGCTTTTTTGAAAATAATGTAAATTTTTGGAAATCGACTTCACTCGTCCTGGAAGTACGTCCCAGCGAAAACATCTCCGAGATATACAAGAAAGAGCAGCAAGAGATCGTAGTCGAGTAAGTTTGAATATACCGTGAAAATCAACACACGAAAAGCACGACTCAAAGCAGGGACAGAGAGACGACGGCAGGAAGAATAACAACAGACATCGCAGCAAAGACAAAAACTGCTCGTTCAAAAAAAAAGGCAAACGAAACAGCAGGAAAAAGGACCAGGAATTCAACCAAGTTGGGTTTCAAATTGAATGTGCCCTTTTCCAAGAAATGAAAAGTTAATTTAAGCCCTACTTTGCAAAATTATACATAACATATTAACCTTGTTACTTACTGCTGTATACTTCATTTTTTATGTCAATATTTAGTAGCAACCACAATAAATAGTTGACCTTTTACATTGGAAAAACTCTATAAAGAAGAAACTTAAGTTTGTAATACCAAAATGCTTACGATCTTTCTCATATATTCATTGCAAGTGTGTTGTATGTAATAACAAATGTTTCAAGTTTCCTAAATGCCCTATGCTTTTCAATCATGATTGTCCACACTAACTTTATGGACAAATGACTGCAATAGATTCTAAGCCTTAAAGAAGAAATGGTATTGTTTAGGCCTTTTTTAATTATTACCACCTCGGATGCAAGTCCCATTCAGAAGAAAATTGTATTGCTTGTAGTAGTAGAGGAACAATACCTTTACCCAGATTAGGACATACATCCCACCCCGTAACAATGTATACTACTTATTAACCGAGAGTGAGGTCATTACAGGGAAATCTCAGACCGAGGCCTTGATGTATTGAGGTCTGAGATTTCCTTGTAATGACCTAACATACAAAGTTAATAAGTTATTTATTATATGGGGCCTTTTTAGCACCGGAAAAAGAAGAACGGAAGGGTTTTTCAATATCCACTTGCGCGCGCAAGAGGTCATTCGAGGTCATGTTCACTGATACGAAACTCACCTGACCATGCGATCGAAACAAGATGTGACAGAAAAACAGTTTCTTTGAAAACGAGACAACTTTTGTCTATATTAACGGAATTTTTTTTTTGAAAAATTTTCATAATGCCCGGTTATTACAAGAAAATCTTGCCCGCTCAGCAGCCAATCAGCGTACTATTGTAGCCATATCATAAATTATGTTAAACATAAAAATATAACAATAATAATAATACAATACCAATAATAATAATAATAATCATGATAATAATTACAAGTAAAAAAGTGATAATAATGATATAATGATAACTAAATACATAAATCGGGGTTTTATCCATGATAGGAAAAACCATTACGAGTTCTTAAAAACTAGCTTCGCAAGGTTTTGCGGGAGTCGTATTTCTAGTAATAATACTAATTATATCAATACCAGTAATAATAATATAATATAATAATAATAATGATAATAATTACAAGTAATGATAAAGCACAAATAATGATAATGTTGATATAATGATAATTAAATGCATAAACTGGGATTTTATCCCTTATAGGAAAAACCATTACGAGTTATTAAAAAAAACTGGCTTCGTGAGGTTTTGCGGGAGTCGTATTTCTACTGAGTTGATTTAAATAGATCATATTATAAAACAAGAATCTTTTTAAAAAGTCACGACTCAGAAGCAGGAAATTCTTCTAAAATCTGTAGCACAACAAAACACCTTGGGCGCAATCTTCTACCATTAAAACATAAAAAACAGCACTTCTTCTACAGCCTTGAACAAAATGACGCCAAATTCACACGTACTCAATCCTCACTATTGGAAAAAACAAACGTAATTCCACCGGAATCTGTTGCTCTTCTACTATTTTATGGATGCACGGCTCCTGACCCAAAGAAAGCTGCTGTTTTTGAACACTCGTATGCCAAACAGGCCTAATGCTGTTGCTGACGGATGTGGCCCATATCATAACTCATATTACTTATTATCATATGGAGATGAGTGTTTTACAGGAAAACTTATCAGTTTTAATTCTAATGCGAAGCATATCCGGGAACTGAGTGACGTACTTTCCATATCCTCACACGTGAAGACATGGATTACGTCATGGCCCAGGCTTTTCCGTTAAATTTTGCAATGGCGATTGAAAGGTCCAACAATTGAAGTCAGTTGGTTGGTAAAATATTGTAAACCCCACTTGAAAATAAAACTATATCTTTGCACAGCCGTGTAATATCCCTTGCATACGACTCTTATGCGTAGTGTGTATTCTGTGGAGGCGCATTTCTGAGACAAAAACGGAAAACCCAAGTGTTATCATTTCTTATTTTACTGGAAAATGAAAATATTATCTGTTCTCAGCAGATGGTTGATGAAAACACTTATTAAACTATAAAAAATCAAGTTATTGCGTGAACGTTTCTGTAGGTTACAAAACGACACGTTTGTCAGCACGTGGCAATGTACATGTTTGTTATTATGGTCTATACAACGTGCTCGCGGCAGATAAACTTGTCGTCAAGATCGATGTTCCTTTTTCATTTCCACGTAGCAAACAATCTCTAAGTATAACTTTTGTCTCTGTCACTAGTTTTCAGTCGTTTTCTTTATTTATTTATTTCTGTGTTTTGTATTTTTTGTAGTGGAACCGCTCGATCCTGAAGCGCTTGGTCCGAATCGCTTGATCCCGAATCGCTTGATCGCAATTCGCTTGGTCCCGAATCGCTTGGTCCCGAATCGCTTGATCTCGAATCGCTTGATCCCGAATTGCTTGATCCCGAATCGCTTGATCCCGAATCGCTTGGTCCCGAATTGCTTGATCCCGAGTCGCTTGATCCCGAGTCGCTTGATCCCAATTCGCTTGGTCCCGAATCGTTTGGTCCCGAATCGCTTGATCCCGAATCGCTTGATCCCGAATCGCTTGATCCCGAATCGCTTGATCCCGAATCGCTTGGTCCCGAATCGCTTGATCCCGAATCGCTTGATCCCGAATCGCTTGATCCCGAATCGCTTGATCCCGAATCGCTTGATCCCGAGTCGCTTGATCCCGAATCGCTTGGTCCCGAATCGCTTGGTCCCGAATCGCTTGGTCCCGAATCGCTTGGTCCCGAATCGGTTTAACAAGTTAACGTTTGTTCCTTAGATTTTGATTCAAGTTTCACCCTCGATCCTGTTATTTGTCATCTTTATCCTTCTACGATTTTCTTTGTCGATCATATTAAAGTTGAAGCGAGTTCAAGATTGCTGTTGACGTGGAGTCGATTTATAGTCTACATTTTCCAGATATCAAGAAAGCGGCAAAATGTTTTAGAAAAGATTATGGCAAACGCAACGTGCCTTTGGAAACACGTGCAGGTAAAACACGTGTGAGTAAAACCACGTTTATACCGTAAAAAGCACCTAGCCTGTGGGTAAATCTTTGCACACAAATGTTGCCTGAGGTCATTAGCAAATCAGGCGCAATGATTATCCTGTAAAACTCAATTTGTACAAAGAATGTATGAATCATTGACACCTTAGCAACCCAGCCATTTCCTCTGCCGTTTTTGATTTTGAATTTTATTTCTGGCGAAAAGCTTCATGTTCCTAAGCTAATACGGTTTGTTATATTTCTAGATTTCCACTCCACGAAATAGAGACTGCCATTGGTCACGTGGCTTCGACTTAATTCCAATGTTCCCCGTTCAGGGAAACAACAGCACGTGAACAAAGAGTGGTGGAAGATCGCTTGATAAAAGGCGAGAAAAACACAGCAAGAGATAACTTTCGTGATGAGCGCAACAAGACAAACAAGAAGCCTCAAGCTAAAAGGCAACTTGTTCTAAAGTTATTGAACAGGCAAAGCCCAGTGACTACTTTTTCAGGTACTATAAATAATGCATTCAGCGGCATTGATAATTAAATTTGTGTTTTCATAGGCTACCAGTTAGTTTTTTTTCCCTCGACTCCTAATGTCGCGGGGCCATCAGAATTGTAAGAAAAAAAATTAATTGTTTTCCTTAAGACCTGACAATAAGTGTAGGTCATAGCACCTTCAATTTGAATTATCATTAATTTGTTATAACAGAAAGCTCAGAATGGCATTAGTACAGTTAATGTGAAAGCCTTTTATGTCAAAAACGCGATGTATAAGGCCATGAATTTGCATTCTTGAGTAGAATAATACCATTTCTCCTGCCTGTTAAATACTTCATTAGTGTACTGTTAAAGGAAGAAATTTCGAAGCTTCAATACCGAGTCTCAATAATAGCAATTAATTTGACCCAGCTTTCTAACTCACAGTTGAGGAGTAACAACATGACTGTATGCTTAGTGCTTGAAGGAAGACGCTATCTGATCTTGAAACCTTTTTTAGGAATTAAGCTTTAAAGCGAAATAATTACAAATAAATGTGCAATTTGTTAATTTATTATTAAATTATCTTCAGAGAAATGTTATCTTGTCGTATTGTGCTCGTCACGGATAGGTTCTGAATCGTTAATAGCTTTCGTCCATTTCGTCCGTTAATAGCTTTCTGCAAACTACTAAATTAGTGAGAGACGTTGAAAACGCGCCTTCACGAAGAAAATAATTGTTAATAAATAGTTTTCTTGTGAGTGATAACAGGTATGGTTTGGCGTTTCACGGGGAAAGCGTACAATGGCACAAACAGTTCTACAGCGAAGTATTACTCAGTAGCTTTCCAAAGTTTATTACACTGTTTGGTTTGTACGGCAAATGAAAAACTTAGAACCACATTGTATAGGAAAAATAACGTGAATGCCAAAGTACAGTGCTGCTTATAGTAGCTTTCGTCCGAATCAAAGATGGAAAAGAGATCAAAACCAGACGCAACAACATATTTGGGTTTGGTACTGGTGATTTCATGGATGGGTATTCTATTGTAAACTTTTGCTATAGAATGCTAGTAATCGTCCATTTTATAAGGAATGGCGTATGCAATTAAAACGTCAGGTAGTGGTCACCTAAGGTGATTCAATAACCAATCCATTTGTTGAGGATACCATGCAGTGTGACCATTCATTGTAAAGCTAATGAACAGTACTCTTCTGGGGTACTGCTTGTCTTACTAGGCAGTGTGGTTTTCTAAATTTTTCACCTGTGGATCATGCCATGCTGTGTGAACATTCAGACTGAAAAGTACTATATTGAAGTACTGCCTATACAGAGTGGCTGTAGATTTTTCGAAGTTAAACCATGTAATGTGACCATTTGTTGAAAAGCTACTGGAAAGCACTCTAGTGTGATATGATTCGTTTTACTCAACAATTTTGTTGTAACTTTTTCATCTGTGAATTAAATCATGTAGTCAGACCATACGTAGGAAATCTACTGAACAGCACAATATTGTCGTATTGTTTGTTTTAGCCCGCAGTGTGGTTATAACGTTTTCATCTGTGGATCAAACCGGGCAGTTTGGCCATTCTTGGGAAGCCGCTGAACACTGCATTGTATTCTTGGTTATTCAGGCAAATATTTTCTACAGCCGAACTCAATATTATATTTACCAATCGACTGCTTTTAGAACTGCAAAAAGCAGCAAATTTTGTCGCATGAGGCCAGCTATATCATTTTAAAGGTTTTTGCCAAAATACGTTTTGCTTTCACCTTCATAACTCGTTTCCTTTTTCTTGTAATTAAAATGAGAATAGGGAGTTTCCTCGCTGTTTCATTTTGGTAAAACGAAAAATCTCTTTCCATTTTAAGTGTTAAGTTCAAGTTATTTTGTTGTCTACCGAGTTTTCCGGTGAGCTAGTTACATTATTCAAATCACATTGACTGGTTTTGCATATCAATAAGTCGGCTGTTTCTACTGGTGAAGACAAGCAATTCAGATTATTAATATTAATTGACGGAAGCAACCGAAACAGTCACATATTACTTGATTTATCCGAAAAAGAGAGCGCAGGTAGGCGGTTGAATACGGCAAAATATAAGACCTTTTGGTCGATAAACAGTCAAGTAAGTGAGCTTAAAATCCTGAGTCTATTTAGTATATGTCTGCAAAAGGACGACCAATTAACTGAATGCTTGGCTTTCGACCACGAAAGAGCATAGCAGGAGCGATAAATAATTCACTAGAGTTTACTGCGCTAACAATACAGACAATCTGTCCATAGAGTTCGACTCAATTTGCTTTTAAGCATTAAGAGGTACGCACAATTTATTATGATCCGCCATGCAAATTTCAAGTGAGTAGAAAACGAAAAATGTACGTGTTCTTCTAAAACGCTAACATAAGGTGTCCTGAGTTTGTTTTTCAAAAACACTTTTACTCACCAGGGAACACGTTAATCAGAAATATTAATCTGCTGGCAAGATTTCTTTCTTCGGAGTTCAGCCCTTGAGGCAGTTATTAATGTCGACGAAGAAGCTTAAGCTGTTAAGCTACTCGAGAAATGCCAGCTGCCACATAGAATGAAATACAAACAGGGTTTGTTTTATAGCGCTTTCGGTTTATTAACACATTTTCCACATATCAAAAATTTGACAGATTTTTCTTATATCAAGCAGCCCATAGGCAAATCTAGATGGAAGATTTAGTTATCCGGGATAAAGTTTCATGGTTCCTAGCAAACCGCAAAAAGGGCAATTCATAACATTCGGTCGCATAAAGAGACAATAAAACAGGCAAATTACATCGAACGAAGCTGAAAATCGCTTTTAATTCTCTTTTTCTTCTCCAAAGATCTGTTGTTTTCATGATTTAATGGCTCATCCGACAAATTCAACGATCTTTAACGCCACGTTGTCGGCATTGGCGGAGAGCACAGAATCAATTCCCACTACAACTCGAGGAAGAGGAACTATGGATGGTCCCGGGGATGCGGTTTGGATTCTCACAAGCGCGTTCATAATATTCACAATGATTTCAGGATTTGGACTCGTTGAATCAGGTACGAGTTAACTCATTTAAAAACATGTGGTTTTGCAATTTTATGAATGGCATTCACAGAATTTATTTCGACAAATTTGGATTCTAAAAAGTGCATTTATAACTTTGACAGTAATTTCAGGATTTGGGCTCGTGCAATTAGGTACCAGTTTACTCACTGAAGAAAGTTATTGAAAGTCATGTATTTTGCAGTTCACACCACAGACCTTTAATAAAAAGTTTTAATTCGGAAAGTGCGTGTGTTTCTTAAATTCAATATTCTATGTAATTTCCACCTTTTTTCTTGGCTCAGCCTCCGCAGAGCAGATAATCTTGGCTATCACCTCCCTATTGGAATATTTTATAAAAAAGGTACAGCGTAATGTGCTCTCATAAATAAAATAAATTGAAAATATAATGCATCAGCCATGGAAATTAGAAATAAGCTATTGCTGTTAGAAAAACTTCACTTCGAATCTTTATTGCCGTGTTGCTTTCATAAAGAAAAATGTCTCTTAATTAAGGTTTAAGCCTCACTTAATTTTGGGCCATTTAACTTACTTTACCCGAGCACTTCTCGAGACTTTGGATGTGAAGTTGGAATCCATGCAACGAAATGATATATTTTTCATGATTCTTTAGCTATTTTCTAGTTTAGATCTTAACAGAATCACTTTTGGTTGCTACTGACAGCTTCTGGTTAAGTAAACTTACAGGGAATAAAGAACAATGAACTGAAATAAATATATTTTAACGGAAGATCGCGCAGGTATCACCTGCCATTTTTTGCCCACTAGAGACTCCTTGTATTACCCAAACGTTTTAAATACCCAACACTTAAAAAACCTTCATTAACCTGTGTATAATAAAAAAACAAAACAAAATCTTACGATGCATCATATTATTATTATTATTATTATTCCGCATTTCTTGCATTTTTGTTGTTGTACCTCATAACACTGCAAGGTATTTATTGATAAAAAAAAATATATATATATTTTACAAACATTTAAGTTTCTACGACATTTTTGACAAACTGCTTGTTTCCAAGAAAAAAAAAAACAGCAAAAAGGGAGTAAATTAAGATTGAGTCAGCGAAAAGAGCAAAAAGCGAGTTTAAAATTCTGTAAATTAAGATAGACATTCTGCTCAGTGACTTACTACTGTAGCTTTCCAAAGAGGGTTCGTATCGAACACTTCAGTTCTCCAGGTGTGCACGAAAAGCGATTCCGATGCAAATGTGCACGGTAAATATTTGAAAGAAAATTTTTTGTCAAATGAGGCAAGTTTTAGCACCGTTGGATTTAAGGGGTGTTGAATTTTCGAGCGCTGACCCTTCGCCATTCGCTCTGAAGGGTCGTAAAATCGTACGGTGGTAATACGTATTTTATCAATTAGTCTGACGAACCATTTATTTTGTGTCTCTCTGTTTTTCCACCGACGCAGCACCACTTTCTTCAAAAACTTACTCCCTTTAACGGTAGATCTATGTTCGAGAAGCACCATAGTTGATAACAGTTCTCGTGTGGCAAATCTTTCAGCGACGTTAAGCCAGAAAAATAAGAAAGCTGTGAGCTATTTACATTTCCAGAATTCCTTTTGGGGTGTAAATGGAACACGGCTTTTAATTTCGTCCCATTGGAAAATTTCCTATATTAATGATCGGGAGATTTGAATACGTTGTCCCATTTCTCTGGAAAAAAAAACTCAAAAGAAAATTCAAGTCCCATTTACTGCTTTAAATGTTTTGTACCAGTTAGAAGTCCTTTAGTTTTGAAAGCCAGCGCTGGAATATCTTTTTTTCTTTAACAAATTAATCGAAAATGCCCTGTCAAATTAGTTCGAGATTCCTTGACTCATATATACAAACCCCTTTACTAAGGTACTTCAGCATTACAACGCTACATAGTTCTTTTAAGGACTTGATATCACAGTTTTAGTAGGTTTTTTCTTAAAAAAAAACAAATGGTGGCTGATCAGTCTTTCTGCAAATTCATAGAATCTAACTTTGTTTCTTAAAAGAAGGTTTATAAACAAGTGCAATTTAATTAGATTTGGCTTTGCATCTACGTCAGTACCCGCCGCAGCGAATGATTTAATTAAAATGGAAAAAGCTTGGCTATCAACAATACTTATCTGACAAGGTATTGACAGCTACCTGCGGTTCCTCTTTGCTTAGAAAAGCTTTTCCTTATTATACATACTAATGGTTCATTTAAATCATATCGGATGAGGCATACAGCTATGAACTCATTATCAAGTCGGTAAAAAGCGCGTTTATTTGGCGTCAGCGGGGGCAGTTAAAATACAGCTGGTTTGCTATCAGCTATATAGGAAACAAAAAAGAAGCAACAGCGGCATTAATTACAACCACAACAACAATCACAAATACAATCACAACAACAATCACAAATACAATCACAACAACAACAACAACGACGACGACGACGATAACAAAACAAAAGCAATAACAACAAAAACAGCAACAATGACATTAACAATAACAAAAACAACAATTTCAACAAAACGCAATAGCAATAACAATAGCAGTTTCAATAACAATAACAATTTCAATAACAATAGCGGTAGCGATAACATTACCAATAAAAATAACAGTAACAGAAACAGTAACAGTAAAAGTAATAATAAGTGACCATGGTAATAATAACAATAACATTTAACACGGGAGAGTGTGTTGCATCACATATCAACAGCCCTTGGAAAGTTCAAAATATATAACACTAGATAAACGGCTGGTTAAGAAGGATTTGGCTAGTGAAACACGCAAGAACGATAATTGTTTCCAGCAGCTCTTCACTACATGATAGAAATCGGGTAGTTTAATTCAAATCTTACTTTTCAGGTATGGTTTCACGCAAAAACGAAGCCAACATAATGGTAAAAAATGCCGTTGACGTCATTTTCGGCGGTCTCGGATTCTGGATGTTCGGCTTTGCTTTCACCTTCGGAGATGATGTTGGAGTGAACGCCTTCTCTGGTTTCGGAAACTTCTTTACTGATGCCGAAGAAGCTCACATGGGCGAGGTGTTTGCACTTTACTGCTTTCAAGCGTCCTTTGCCACGACAGCGACCACCATTGTCTCAGGAGCAGTAGCAGAGCGAATGAACCTCAAGGCATATATGATCTTTGCATTCACCAATACGCTCACGTATTGCTTTCCAGCCCATTGGGTGTGGGGAAAGAAGGGGTGGTTGAAGGACATGGGCGTGGTCGATATGGGAGGTGCCAGCCCTGTTCACCTAGTTGGCGGTGTTGCGGGACTGGTTGCTACACTAATGCTCAAGCCCCGCGTAGGGCGATTCAAACCCGCATCCGATGGGAACTTGTGTAAGCACAAAATGGGGAGCCCAACGAATGTTTTACTCGGTGAGTGCAATACGTAAGAAAGGTATTTCAAAAGTGGACTAAATTCAGTGCAGCTGTGGTTCTTCAGGAGGCAGTGACTGTTAGAACCAATACGCGTTCAATCTTTACGAGACGTCCACATTCGACCTGACATTCCCAAATCATAAGAAACTGAACGTAAACGCAACGCATGTATTGGAAGAGAAAAGGTTTTGAGTGTAAAGCTGCTGGTTTCCTAATTGAAGAATTCAACTCACAATTCTTTCTAACAAAAGGAAACTGAATGTATTAATATAATTTTCATTATTTGAAGGGCTTTTGAAGAGTACGCGAACGTGATGTAATTTACGTCTCAAATCTGGCGATGGAAACATGTAACATTAATATGAGACAAATTAGTTTCGAGCTAATTGGTTGGAATATAACTCCATCCTCTCTTTTAAAAGTCCAACTCCTTCAAGAACTTTAAGGACCTTTTAAAAGAACGTCATCATAAGAACTTTATTAATAATCTTAGCTTTCTGAAAGAAGCATGTATGGTCTCTCATAAGAATCAAGATTTTAAATATTTTTAGCATAGTAATTTTTATCCAATTTTATAATAGTATACCTTTTTCTTATTTAAGATGTTAAGTAATTTTCCAATTTACTGTAGACAGCAGGTCCAAATCAGCATCTGGCTGCCTTAAAATTAACCTGCTATATCAAATAAAGTATGTATGTATGTTTGTATGTATGTATGCATGCATGTATTCGTGTGTGTATGTATGACCAATTTAGGCCAGGAATCCACCTTGCGCCTCGAAAAGTTCTAATACTATGAAATTAACTTTTCTGTGACAATTGCATTTTCTTTTGCAGGCATGTTTATGTTATGGTGGGGCTGGCTTGGTTTCAACTGCGGCAGCACGTTTGGGGTAAGCGGTGGTAGATGGAAACTTGCCTCGCGGTCAGCGGTTTGCACCATAAACGCGTCTTGTGGCGGTGGGATTTTTGCCACTTTTTACAGTTACTTCGTGTGTAACAGGTATGGCACCCAGGAAAATAATCAGCAAAGTTTCCTTTTACCTTTTGGTTTGGGTTATCATCGCTTCAGTGTCGTTCTTTTTGACTACGGATATCGCGAATGGGGACTGCTAGGCACATAATGCAACGTGCACATATTCACTATTAAGACAAAAAATTAAAGTTTTCTTAATGACTATAGTTTTAAAAACCCTGTATAGTGCATGTTCGTTTTAGATCGATACCACTTTGAATTCCAGTGCATTACATGTTTGATATTTGCTTCAACAAAGCAAGCTACGGGTTCCCCATGATTTGACATTACTATTAAATCAAAGAGTCTAAATAAGGGCGAAGAATCGGCAGTCTCCTTTCAAGCTTGCAAACATCATAAGCCACAACGGTTTTGGCAAATAAAGTGAAATATAATTATAGGGTATACATCTCGTGTTTCCTGCATTGATTCCAGCATACTTTTTCAACTAGGTTGGACATTCCCTTCTTCATGGCGGGCGTTCTTGGTAGCCTGGTCAGCATAACCGCCATCTGCGGAGTAGTAAGGCCTGGTGAGAGCCTCGCTATCGGATTTATCGGTGGCGCGATCGCGATTATCGGTTGGCAGCTCTTAAACAAGATCAAAATTGACGACCCTGTCGGAGCAATCTCTACACATGCAGGAGGCTCCATTTGGGGGATGCTGGCTGTTGGCCTTTTCGTTGAGAAAGACAGTCTAGAGAAGACGTTTTCAGCGACGTACGGCGCCTTCAAAGGCGGACACGTCAAGATACTTGGCGTACAGCTATTGGCTTGCGTTTCCATCACTGCCTGGACTATTGTGACGGTGTTTTTTCAGCTCTATGCGATTGACAAGTCGGTTGGGTTGCGATTTCCACTGGAAGAAGAGATCCTTGGGGCGGACATGTGCGAGCACGGAATCGAGCAAATAAAAGGTACTGGTGAGAGTTATGTGAACCCTTTGCCTTTATCGAGGAATAAAGTCCACCCCGTACCGAGCGGGAACAACGAGTTAGCCGAAGAGGATTTTTCTGTCAGCAGCAGCGTCTGCGAGGAGGGAAACCATTTGTCAAATGGCGTGAGCCTGTCACGTGCAAGCAATTCGCGTATCACACGTACAAGTGACCACGAAACTGGGAAGGATTCGAAAAACCCAGGACCATCTATTTCTAACGGGCTTTTGAAAACAAAACACGATAATCAGAAGCGAGATTCGAATGGACAGGCTGGATTCTTGAAACAAGCGTCTAAAGATAGCTTTCTCGCAGACAAAACTAAAATGGGTAGCATCGGTTTGAGGACAGTGTCAGCGAAGACAAATAACCACAGCAGAAGTTTTCCACCCAATGGTGAACCAGATATTACTTCCCGTCGTACCTCTTCTCATGGTAAAAAGGCATCTGTAAAGATCACAATCACACCAGCCGACGAGCCTGAGTTTCACTGACCTTAACAGAAGGCTTAGAAAAAAAAAGGAAGTAGCCGGGGAGACATTCTTCCTGCAAAGTACGCTACTTACCGTATACCTTCTAAAGGAGGGTATTATTCTCACATGGAATTAAAAATTTAAAATCAACTCAGCCTATTGCATATATTGCATAGGTACGTTACGGTTAAGTTGTATCCCAGTCTTAACGTGGTGCTATAGGTTTATTGTGGAGTTGATTGGATGGAATAAATGGCGTGCTTGTAACTCCAACACGGGTCTTGTTACACGTCTTTGTCACTTTATTGTAAATATGTTTTGAAAGTAAATAAAAAGATATTACAAGGAATCATTTTAAGGGTGATGAGTATATATTTCACAAGTGTAATATGGTGTGGTTCTAAGGCTTAAATTGATGGATAAACCAAGGAGTAGTCCATTTTTTGGAATGTTAAAGTGGTACCTTGCAGTGTGGTTCAAACTTTGTCATCTGGGGATCAAGCCATGTAGAGTGACCATTGTTTGGGAAGCTCTTGAAAGCCCTGTTGCCTTATTATACACTGCAGTATACACATTTTGGATTTATAGATCAAATCATAGAGTCCATGCCAATTCTTTCGAAAGCTACTGTACAGTCATGTACTGTGCTTCTTTTTACATGAAGATTTTAACTTTTTAATGAGCGGACAATGAAAAACCATGCGATATGTCCATAGGTTCCAAAACTAAAACAGTGTTGGAATGACGATGAAAACTGTTTTCAGAATCGCCTCCTTTTGGGTGTCTTGCAAAATGTGCCTGCTCCGTAACCACACAAAATAATAGCATCGACGTCACAAAGGGCTTCCTGGTTTGAGATTACACTGCACGCTTTTATCTTTTGTGCTACTGTTTCTAAGCGAATTACCAATTTCGCGATAGGAGGAGGTCTCCGAACATGATTCGTAAGCTTGTAAGAACAGTTCTTCAATATCTGATTGTACACTGCTCATCGATTTCGTTTCGTCCTGTCTCCGATTATCAGACGAACCGCTCCATTGAATTCTACTCGGTCCTTGATCCGTCAGCTGTGTTACCTCGTTCTTGCCTCGAAAACTGCGAGTACCAATTGGAAATTTCATTGCTAGAGCAGCTGCTTTGAATCTTCCTGTCTTCGATTTGTTGCTCCTGTTCATTTTGTCAATATCATGATGTCGTCTTCCCTCACTGACTGCGCTTCCTTGTGCCAATCGGGATGCAGCTTCCCTCGTGTCGCACTCAGCAGCCTGAGAGTTGTTCGCCTCAGTGCTCATTCTTCCCTCTCCGATACCGTGCTCCACCAGGTCACAGCCCAGAAGTTCTTCTTCACGTGTGAGGCGGATTCCGATGGTTTTTTCGATGGCATACAGCTGTATAAGGGTTGTTACGACTCCCCATCCAGCAGTCGCAAGACAGGCCAGCAACTGAACACCAAGGAGGTGCCATCCTCCGCCCTAAAAGAAGCAGTTACACCATCTTAGGGGCTCTCCTGGCCTATTCCCACTAGAGTCTTAATTGTTGAATACAGTTGCAAGTTGCAATTTGGCTTCACCCGTCAGCCATCAACATAGAAAATACATTAAAGTGACTTTCAACTCACTGAGGTTTCTGATGCTATTTGTATGGTTTCGCACTGCTAGTGTGATTAATTGACTAAAAACTATTGCGACAAGGTATCGATCAAACAGAACCAAACCAATCAAACTAAACGCAATCGTAGATAGCTTGCACGCCTTTTCCAGCACTTGGTACTGACGATAAGTACTTGCTCTGCATTCTGATTGCTTCATTGAAATGCTACGTCTGCTGTCATTGGTTGAATTTATTACTTTGGTATTACGACAGACACACAAAAACCCTCCCAGTCGCTATTTGATCATTAACTTGTAAGATTACCTTTCCAAAGGACGTGAAAGATAGGAAATAGATGACCATTGCTTCTAAAAAGCACAAACGTTTGGCAGTTTTCTCAAAGTTTTGGAATAAAAAAGATTGTGCTTATAACCAAAATGAGTCGTTCTAAAAACAACCCATAATCAGTCGTAGAATCCCGGTTTTTGCAATCGAAGATTGATGAGGTAGGAAGGGCAGGGAGGGGGGGGGGGGAAAGGGGGGTCGGGGTTATTCCTGCAACGTCTTTTTTAGGTATAAACGCAGATACTTAATTAAGTAACTACAAATGCGCCATTACATCTTAATAATACTCAACCAACTGCTTCCTACTTTATTCAGCCACTATTTTACCTGAGTGTACACAACCCAGGAATTATGCGCAGCTAGCTAACCTTAAAAAGGCCATCCACCTTTGAAAATCCTTCAACGTGGTCTTGTTCCACAAACAGTGCTACCGCGATCATACCCCATACCGCTGACCCCGCATGCGTGGAGACGCAGTTTACGGGATCATCAATCTTTAGCTTGATTGTGAGGTCAGAGAGCAGGCAGGCGAACAATCCACCAAAAAAGCCAATCACAAGTCCCTCCCACGGACGTGCCAGTGCGCAGATGCCAGTAACTCCCACTAGACCCCCGCGGATGCCTGTGACGAACGTTGGGACGTCTAGCGTTTCAGAGTCCCGGATGTAGCTGTAAACAATGCTCAGGATCCCACCTCCAATTGAGCCGTTCAGAGTTACAACCGCTGCCCTAGAAGCCAGTTTCCACTTTGCTAAGTATGCCAAAAATACACACATATATAATAAATAAAAAAATCCCAGGATAACCGAATAGGAAATTATGTGCAAAAGATATTTTCACTTCTGAACATCACAAGAGTTAGAATTAAGTCACAAACATCGCTGAGGCTACCGTTGTTTTTCGGGCTTGAAAAAGTTCTGAACATGGTGTGCCTCTCACTTAAATTTTCATCCCTACGGATTAAGCTATGAAGTTTGACCATAATTGGGAAGCTACTGAACTCTGAGGTTCTGTTTGATTTGCTATACATTGTAGTTCAAATGTTTTCATATGTGGATCAAACCATTGTTACCATTCTTAAGGGAGCTACTTAACCGCTCTGACGAAGGGCTAACGCTCGAAACGTCAGCACCTCCCTTTTACCTTTAATTCTGACTCACCTCCCGTGATACCAAACGTACTTCCACAGTTGAACCCTAACCAACCCCACCAAAGCATAAAAGTCCCAAGGATCACATTGGTCATGGAACAAGGCTGGGGATTCTTTTTGGTGTCATCAAAGCGACCCAATCTGGGCCCTAAAACGATTGCAGCAGCGAGCCCCGCCGCCCCTCCAACCAGATGCACGCCGGAGCACCCTGCGATGTCAATAACTCCAAGCTCCTTAAGCATTCCATTTTTACCCCAAATCCAGTGCGTGGGAAAACAAGTAGACAAGGTGCTCACGAAGGAATACAACATGTAGGCTTTCAGGTTCGTTCGTTCGGCCATAGCTCCGGAGACTATCGTTGTAGCAGTAGAGGCTAATGCCATTTGGAAGAAATACATTGCGTAAACTTGTCCCTTGACGATCGGCACCTCAGTCACAAAGTAGCCGACTCCAGTGAAACCGTTCGTGCCTTCGTCAACGCCGAAGCTTAAGCCGAAGCCAAACAGCCAGAAAGAGAGGCCACTGAATATGATATCAATGGCATTTTTTACCATGATGTTCGTCTCATTTTTTATGGTAACCATTCCTGGAAGAAATACATAGTTTGAATGGATTTCAGTTCCGTCATAAACCGTTTTATGAAGGTATTGTGGGGGGTAGTTTCTAAAGAAACTGGTGCTGCGTCGGTGGGGAATTGGACCACAAGAAATCGGGATAATCAAACAAGTTGATAAAGTCATTTGTACCACCGTAAGGTAAAAGAAGGGGGTGCTGACGTTTCAAGCGTTAACCCTTCGTCAGAGCGAATGAGAGGATTATGGGTTATGTGCAATTTGTATAGAGAGGTTTGGAGCCATGCTATTGGTGGAGCCATAGCAGCATGTGAACGAGAGTAAATCAATTAAGTGAATGAAAAACGTTCGTCGATACCGTGGGCATCAAGAGAACCGAGTTGGAAGATAAATCTTTGTTCTCGGTTTTTACGGCTTTCCGTGTCACCCTGATGCAGGGAAAGGCCGCAGATCGTCATGTTTTGAGTGTTATGTTTCGGCAGATTTAAGTGTCGCACTACTGGTTAAGATGCATCTGTGTCATTTCTCTTGACGTCACGCAGATGTTTCTGGAAACGGTCACCTAATCTTCTTCCGGTCTCGCCGATGTATATCTTCTTGCATAAAGTGCACTTTATGCAATAAATAACATTGGCGGAAATGCATGTAAAGCGGTCGGTGATTTTGATCGATCGCTTAGGTCCTGTTACTTTGTCTGTGTTGTGAATGGCTCCACCAATAGCATAGCTCCAAGCCTCTATATAAATTGCACATAACCCCTAATCCTCTCACTCGCTCTGACGAAGGGCTAACGCTCGAAACGTCAGCACCCCCTTCTTTTACCTTACGGTGGTACAAATGACTTTATCAACTTGTTTGATTATCCCAGGAGCCCATCACGATGGGCTCCTGATTATCCCAATTTCTTGCGTTTTATGAAGGGCCGACTTGATGTCTCCACGATCTTCACCCGTTAGGTCTCTTGCAGAGGTTATCATGCTTTATATGCTACAAAAAGGTGCAAGATTAATCGAGAAACCACAGCTTTTTTGGGGTGTCAGTAATTTTTCAATGCTGCCTCCTTATCAATGTTGCCACAAATGCAAATCCATGCAGAAAACTTTTCAAGATCCAACACTGAAAGGTGGAGAAGGAGGGGGAGCTGGAAACTAACCAATTCTTTGTGCTCGTAATGTTTTAAAGGAAGAAAAGATGTTTTCTTTCCCTCAGTGTCTCGAACATTTTGCAGAGCAGCAGCAGGCAACTAAAAACAAGCTAAATGTGGCGACTGTTTCAAACGCATTTAGGGCCTTCTATCACAATTACTGCATGACATCTCCCAGTTCTTTTCTGTTAACTCGTTCAAGTAGCGAGTTTTCAGTCTTCTACATCCGGTTTTACACAATACTGTACTAGTCTATTTTGCCGCCGTCGTAAGGGTAAGGTTACGAAGGAGACTAGCTATACCTTTGCAGACACAATAAAGTCTGGTCCATTAGAGCGCAATTCTTGGGTGGGAAAATGATGATGAGTCCATGAAAACTCTGATCAACTCAAATCAGCTTAGAATGTTCACATATCCTTATCTAGCCATACATTTTTATTCTTTTCCTTCATCAGAGACCAAAACACTCTCGCTAATAACGTAAATATTGTAAACAAAAATTCTCCTTTTCAACATCGCCGATAAATGCCAGTACCAGTAACAAAACATGCTTTGTACCAGTTAAATTGGCTCGTTGAACTGTTTCAGCAAAGTCTGTCGGTTAATTGTTAACTCATGTTTCCAAAATAGTAAGTTCATATCGTTCAGGAGTATCTTTTGTTTGAAGAAATTTCAATCCCAAGAGAAATAAAGGTGCTAATATCATTTGTTGTTTATCGACAACATGTATTTTCGAGTATTTGGAACATGACGCTTAACATACATGCGTTTTTGTATCAGTAAAATCAATCCATCGTTTCTCAACTGAAGTTTCGAAACTACTAAATTCGAATAGTTTAGGTTCATCCTGGGCTTAAAGACTAGAAATTTCTACGGACGAAAAAGTATCGGTGTTAATACCCCTAGGTAATTATTCACCGGCAATATGTATTTTCGACTGGTACATTTTATTGGGAACGGTACCGCTTACAACTCATGCCAGCTCCAACCGTTGGGAGCTGATGTTTCTAAAAAGCTAATTTCCAACAGATCAGGTGCATCCTTCCCTCCACGAAATTTCTGTCAACGACGAAAACGTATCGATGCTAATACCACTAATAATTAACCAGCAATACGCTTGCCATACATACGTTTTTGTGTGACAGCAATTTCATCGGTAAACGTGGAAACTCAAATCGGTAAGCTGCATCTTTTGCTTAAACAAACTTCTGTCTAGGATGACATAGTATATGAGCTAATACCACTAATTTTTTTTATCGGCAATGCGAGTTCTCGGCTGGCGCATTTTACTGGCGACTTACCGGACTCGATAAGACCAAATCCTGACTGCATGGTAAAGATAATAAAGGCGCTTGTCAGAATCCATGTTGCATCTTCGTAACCAATCGGCCTTCCTATTAACCCATCTAGCGGCGATTTCATCGGCTCATCATTTTCCGCCATGACTAATGGAGTTCGGCTAAAAGGGGCAAGTCGGTCTAAAGCGTCGAGTATATATGAAAATTTCTTTTCCACAAGGTGTTATCTGTAACTGTTTTCAAAACCGGCAAAGATTACGAACGGCCGGCGTTAATTGAAAAATCTTCCAGGAAAAGAACGAACAGTTGACCACCCGTCGAGAATCTATTAAAATTGTCCGTATATTTCTCATTGGTAATGGTTTCAATTTTCTTAAGAAAAAAAAAAACATTATTTTAAGAACTTCCTTGCAAATTTTTAATATGACACCGACGAAACAAGGAGTAAAAGGGAAACAGCTTTAGGCTCACAATGGGCGGAATGCTTTTCTCGGCAACGCATCACAAGCCGGTCAAGTTCGGCGAAAATAAAAGAAATGAATAAATAAATAAAATATAGCAAGTTGTGCAATTTACAATTAGCAAAGCACTTCGGACGCCTGCTCGGGGGAGGAGGTTTGCATCACAAAGCATTGCAATGGAGAAAAATGTCGTGGGATTAGGAGTTTTGCCAAAAATTTGGACGTTTTAGCCTTAGCAGGAGGGATTCTAAATATCAACACTAGAACCCAGGTAGATACGATTTAAAGGTCTTAACAGCTCAGGCCCATGAATCTGTGCGGGATAAATCGTGGTTTTATAACCCTACCCTGGGTCAATTCTGTAACTGCACTCTCCCTCTCCCTCCGGTTCACGGGCGAATTCTGTGAAAGACAATGTCTCAGCATGGACCCTAGCCTCTTGGTGAGGCAAAAGTTGACCATCAAATCCTTAAACAAAAAACCATTATTTAAGATAGAGACAATCTGACACGAAGCTGAAACGGCCGAAGATAGATCATTGTTTCATTTGGGTTACTTCTTAGCTTTTATGTTATGAAGCACAAAGTGTTGAAACGACAACGTATGTTCATCGGTTGCCAGAAAAAGTCAATGTAAAGCGTTTGAGCCCTTCAGGGAATCTTTTTTGAACAAGGAAGTTTTGCGCATTCTATTTTCAACACGGAAGTCTTAAGCATTTTACATAAGAAATTGCTCGCTGCAGATACAAAAAACAAAGTTGCAAAATTTGATGAAACCAATTTAGCACTGACTGGTTTAAACAGCCTTCAGTCTGAAACCATAACGGGGTACGTATCGACTGATAATATTTATGAACATCCTTGCTGAGTCGATATGATAATTCTTAGAAGTTAGAAAACAACGCATTTTACGATTTTGTACCTTTAGCTCCTTTGGTATTAAAATCAACTTTTGCCGTGAAAAAAAAAAAAGGATTTTCCAAATCATTTTGGCACAAATTCAACATTTATATATATATATTCATTGACAGGAAAATTATTATTCTCATGGTCAACATTTTGTCTCTACTGGCTTCAACATTTTCCCCTTATTTAATTTGCTCCGTTAAATCGTTTTGTTTGCACTCTGCAAGGTTTCAATTATTCATGGTAAAGTGTTTAACAAATTGCTCCAGTTCCAAATGTAACACACTCGAGAATATAAAAAAGTGGCCAAATTTTACCTCGGGGAATATCAAGAGACAACATGTGCTGTCAAAGAAAACACGTTTTTTTACAAAAGACTTGAATGGTTACTTAACCGTGCTGTTTTGTTTTTTTTCTTTTTCAAAATGATGATGTATATGGCAAGAAAAATGTTACGCGTTTCGTAAATTTCCATTTTGCGACAAGTTGTTAGGGAGTGAATGAGGATATTTGGTGATCTGACTGACGGGCGTCGTGGCATTCTTGTTTAACTTGTAACCCTCAAAAGCACTTTTTCGGGGTTGGCTGTGGAGGCGGGAATTTACCGTTTGTGACTAAATCATGCTTTCTAGAATTTGGAAGAGCTGGAATTACTGCGCACGCAAAGTAATCAATTTTACATCACTACCTGACAATGGCACTCGAAACGGTGAAAATATACGCTGTTACAAACTGTCAAAAGTTTGAGCTACATAACTTAGTTGGGGAATTCTACGTTCAAAAATGGGAATTTTTATCCTCCCCAGCAATAACTTTGACGCTCGAATTAAACGTCAGGCTTTAAGCGGAATAATTTATGCTGTAGTTTAGCGAGTATCGCCCGCTAGCGATTGGCCAAATTCGGTGCGTGAAACTTTGTACCTAAAATCAAGGGGATCTCAGAGAACGTCTATCAGTGTCATAATTCACATCATCAAATTGTTTGATGACCACAACCTTCCATATTAAAAAAGACGTACGCTTACTCCACAGTGCTTCAAGCGCCCTTTCGAGCTGATGCTTAAGCACCCCTAGTTGGCAAATTTACATCTCGAGTAAACACAGTTGCATTGTTTTAACTTCACATTTTCGGAGCGTTTTCAATTAACTTAACCGGCTGAAGTTTCAAACCGAGAGGCGCGCATGTGTATATAATAACTGCTTTCAAGCCACCGAGTGTAAACATCTCTGTTGTAAAGCGCGCATTGCGCGACAAGCCAACGCGCTGCGTGGTTCCATTTCAACAACTCTTTAGCAACGGCAACCAAAAATCAACTTCTCAGTGAACGAACAAGAATTCTTGAATCGGTGCAAAATGGCAGCAACGAACTTAACACCTTCTCCTCAGAATTTCACACAACTCCTTTCGACCACTGAAGCAAACATCCCTGAGCAAGTCGGTCCCGGGGATGCAGTGTGGATTTTAACAAGTGCTTTTATCATTTTCACTATGATATCGGGTTTTGGGTTGGTGGAATCAGGTAAGAGAAAAAAGAATTCACTTTTTTTATATGGTTACATTCAGTTTTCGTGGTAAGTTATGAAGTGTGGACGAAACGTTTCGTCACGATTTGAAGAGAAGGAGCCAAAATTACAATTCTCTTAAGGGCTAAAACCCGTCGCTAATTGACCAGGGTGGGCCCTAGGAGCTTTACTGTGGAAATGCGAGCCGCTGGGACCATAAAATCCCTACCCTAAGACAATTTACTCATGATGTAAATCATTTTACACGACGTTTAAACTGCGAGTTACGTCCTTTTTATCGCGAATATTTGTGTTAACGTCCCTCGAAATTTCGCGCTCCGTTTTCCGCTTACGAAGACCCGGGATACCTTGTTGAGATTATAGCGCGTACATTCGCCGAAGTGTGTTGAAGGTGAAACAAAAGTTCGAGATTGAAGCGAAAATCCGTGTTGAACTATCAACATTGAAATGACATAGGCATTTCCAAGGAGGAACAAAAATTTGAGACTGAAGTAGAAATCCGTGCCAAACTTGTGATATTGAAAAGACATAAGAATTGAAAAATTAATGTGAACCGGAAAAATTTAAGGAAAACATAAGCAAAACAACAAGAAAATCGAGCTCTATTCCATCTTCTTGTGCTTTTGCTTAAAAGCATTAGATTAAAACGTTCATGCTTATGTCTATGCCTATAGTTATGCCGGCTTGAAGCTTGTTTTAGCCATCCGTTTTCTAGACTAAGTTTAAATGTAGCTTTGCTATCCTTCCCCTGAACGAGACACCAAAATTTCTACCCAAACCCACACTATTATAACAAACGTCAACACAAATCATTTTCCATACCATACCATGCTTTTCTATGACAATAAAATTATTCTAGAGAAACTGGTTTAATATATGTGTCCTATACTAAATTAAACTGTTTGCAATACCATCATCTCAGCGGCACTTTCCTGTATAACCCAAATACATACTACCTCCCCCAGGGACTACATACGGCAGCTGTTACCATGGCCTATCAAGTCTGAGGATTGGCGAAGGATAATGGCTCATCGAATTAATTATTGAACAGGTTTTCCCTTTCGTTGGGTGCGCAAAACAGCGCAAAATTTGCATGTCTTGTTAGGTACGCGTAAATATTTGTATCTGCAAAGAGGAAAAGCTGGAGAAGTTTTTTTTCTTCTTTTAAAAAAAAAATAGATTCGAGCTTATTCGACCACTGAAAGGAATAAGTTCTTAAGCATTAAATTTTTTTAAAATTTAAACCCATTGTTTTCTTTTGGACGAAGTAGAGACATATACAGTGAGAAAACCATATGTTTGTGAATGGCTGTTTGAGTCAAGAGTAGTCTTAGCTTTACTAGGAAAAAAAAGACAAGAAAAAAAAGGTACCGGTCTAAAAAGAGTTCCTATGAAGATAACTCTTTTCAAAATTGAAACCGTTGTTTGGTTATCGACATAAAATAGAAAAGGCTTTTTGAGCCTAGAACAGTCAAAATGCTTATTCTTTGAAAAACATCCTTCACTTAACCAGTATTGGGCTCAAGTTAACTCAAAAGACAATTACACATTGGGTCACGTTCTGCAACTACCCGTTAATTTAATACTTTACGCTTCCAGGGAGGGGGCCCGTTTCAATTGCTTTTCTTGCGGGCTATCTTTGAGATGCATGCTAGGATAAGCAAACCGATGTTAGGATCGTGGCTATGGACAAAAAAAAAACGCAAAGTCACTCAGGAATTCATTGAAAATTTCCCTTTCGTTGCATGAAAATAATAAAAGCGTTGGAATAATGGAATCATGATTAAAGATTGCATAGCGAAAAGTTCTGTAAATCTCCAATATCAAGCTACCACTTTAAGCTTCCAGCTTCGATATTATACAGTACCTCTGTTGTTTATTTTTTCAATGACAAGTTGACTTAATTTTTTTTGTAGGTATGGTATCCAAGAAAAACGAAACAAACATAATGGTCAAGAACGCCCTTGACGTCATATTCGGAGGTCTCTCCTACTGGATGTTCGGCTTTGCGTTGAGCCGAGGAGAAACCGAAGGTTACGAAAACCCATTTTCGGGAACCGGAAACTTCTTCACGGACGCCACGCATTCCAAAATGGGAAGCGTGTTCGCACTTTACTTCTTTCAAGCGTCATTTGCAACAACTGCCACTACCATTGTTTCCGGTGCGATCGCCGAGAGGGCGAACTTGCAAGCTTACATGGTTTTCTCCTTCACCAACACCTTGGCCTTCTGTTTTCCCGCCCACTGGGTGTGGGGTAAAACGGGATGGCTGAAGAATCTTGGAGTTATAGACGTCGGCGGCGCCAGCCCTGTGCACTTGGTTGGGGGAGTTGCAGGGTTGGTGGGAACAATTATGTTGAAGCCAAGGAGAAACAAATTCGGCAAAAATGCTACCAAGTTAAAGATGGCTTCCCCGACAAATGTTCTTCTGGGAACGTTCATGTTGTGGTGGGGATGGTTAGGGTTTAACTGCGGTAGCACGTTTGGGGTCAGCGGTGGTAAGTGGAAGCTTGCCTCCAGGTCTGCAGTTTGCACGTTGAACGCGTCAATCGGTGGCGGCATCTTCGCGCATTTGTTCGGATGCTGGTATTTCAAGCGGGTTGACATACCGACTCTCATGTCGGGAATTCTCGGAAGCCTAGTCAGCATCACGGCCATTTGCGCCGTTGCGCGGCCTGGAGAGAGCATTATCATTGGTTTCGTTGGTAGCGTCATTTCGGTGCTTGGGTGGCTGTTGCTGGAGAAGCTGAAAATCGATGACCCAGTGGGGGCAATTCCGACACACGCAGGTTCCGCGCTGTGGGGCATGCTAGCAGTTGGTTTGTTTGTTGAGCAAGATCGCTTGGAGGACTTCTCGGAAACGTACGGTGTTTTTAAAGGTGGTCACATTCAGGTTCTCGGCGTTCAACTGCTGGCTTGCATTGTTATTGGTCTGTGGTCAGCAACACTCACGTTTATCCAGATCTTCGTCATCGGAAGATTTATCCACTTCCGATTTTCTGATTACGAAGAGCGCGTCGGAGCAGACTACTGTGAGCATGGAGTTGACCACAGCACCGAACGTCAAACCATAGAGGAACAAGAACGGGCGCGGGCAACACTGGCAAGATCAAGCGGGCTTGAGCAATTGACGAGCCACGGTGGAGAAAACGAGCAGGGCCCGACGTCTATCACAGCCGAGCACTTGCCGAGAGATCACGAGAATCCAAATTTGGCGTCTACGCGAAAAAGGAAGGTGGGACTCTTTAGATCGGTCGGTTTGGCTTTGGGAGGATTTATGGGTGGGAATTCCGCACGGAAGCAAGGACGATCGACGGAAGAGGGAAGTGCACCGGAGAGTGACGACGGTAAGCCTGTACGCGAGAACAAGACGGCTGCGCCATTATTCAAGTCGACTGGTTTTGCTTTCAGAGGGTTCCAGCAGCGCAAAAGCGTTGTCAGAGTAAAGGAGGCAAAGAACAGTACAAGCGAATGAGGAGTACATCTATATAGACAACTTCAAGACACTAACAGTGAATACAATGTACATGGGAGAGATCAAGTAGGGAAAATGCACAGACTGCCCCTGTTATAAGGAAGAGCAAATGGACATACATGAAGAGCATGCAAAGAATGAAACACTGAACTTATACGCACGATTTAAGTCTCCTTAACATTCCACACTTTTAAATGAAGTCAACTCTAATTAAGTTTTGCACACTGACAACGAAACGTCCTAGAATTTCAAAAGCATGATATACAGTACTGCCAAGATCATGCTACAATGAAGGCCTTTCCCCAAAATTCAGAAAACTGTGATCACCTCACGTTTTGTTTTATGCCCCACTTCATTACATTGGTATTCTAACGGACTATAGACCGAATGCACAAATGGCGGCCAAAAAATTATTCTTTTGTTTGTGCTAATTAGACTCTCTAGCATCGTTTGCATGGAAAAAATTCAAAAGAAATGTTGCTTGAGAGCGAGGTTAGTGACTTTAATTAGCATATAAACAAAAGAATACATTTTTGGCTACTATTTATGCATTTGGTCTATGCACATTCTGTTATGAAATAGATTGTTATTCATTGTGGTAGCTTGATAATAATATATATCATTGTTTTTTTGTCTCACGACAGAGTCACTGGGTGCAATCATCATCTAGTTACTCCGTTGAGAGACAGAAGAACAAACTTATACTAGAAATACGACTCCCGCAAAACCTCGCGAAGCTAGTTTTTAAAGAACTAGTAATTGTTTTTCATGAGGGATAAGACCCCAATTTACGTATTTACTTCGGTTACTAAATTATTATCCCTTTTTGTATTATCTCATTTCTTGTATTTATTATGATTATTATTATTGTATTATTGTTATTATTATTATTATTATTATTATTATTATAATAATTTCTGGCATTATTTTTTATGTTAAACGTAATATACTGTTATGGGGTGGGGGTGTATGTCCTATTCTGAGAAAAGGTTCCTGTGCTACTACAAGCAATACAGTTTTATTCTGAATAGGGTTTGTATCAGAGGTGGTAAAAATTACTCAACTAAGAACAATACCATTTATTCTTTTAGACTTATAATCAAGTCATGGTTGCACAGCCACTGGATCTTGAAATTCCCTTACATTTCCCTGACAAATGTAAAATTTTCCTTTCCAACTAAATTAGAAAAGTCCAAAATTAGTCCTGGTAATGGCCTCCAACCTCTCCTAACAGCCTACCTCTCCACCCATTTATTTAATATGCTTTCCGAAATTTACATACAGTGAACATGGATTTATAGTTTCTTAAAATAACAAGGTTATGGAAGAAGGATTGATTTTCTTGGATACCCAAGATCAGGTAATCAGCCATTTAATTCTACCAATCCAACACATTTCATGTCACATTCTTGACCACACCAAACCATCACTAAATTGGCAAGAAATAAATTGGTAGTCTTAAATTTCACTTTTCCCTTAATTCTCTCAAATACTTAAACTTTCCCTTACTTGATTTGAAATTCCCTGACTTTTCACTGACCTTGAAGAATTTTTTTCCCTTACCATTTTCTTACCTGTGGCAATCATGCTAGTGTAGTTATTTGTCCATACAGTTAGTGTGGAAAATCATGATTGAAAGTATTGGCCATTTAGGAAACTTCAAAGACTTGTTATTACATACAGCACCCTTGCAATGAATATATAAGAAAAATCACTAAAAATTTTAGCATTACAAACTTTAGTTTCTCCCTTATAGAGTTTTTCTAATGAAAAAGGTCAACTGTGTATTGTGGTTGTCATTAAATATTTGTATTTGACATCATAAAAATGATTTAAACAGCATTACGGAAAAAGGTTAAGATGTTACGCCTAATTTTGCAATGTAGGGCTTAAATTAACTTTTGATTTGTGGGAAAAGGGTGGGGGCTAAGAGAGTAACTCCCAGGGATACTTGGAACTCAAAGGTAAAACTCATTTTGAAATGGTTATGGAACTTGTTTGTCCCCACGAAACCTTGTAATTACTTAATACATATATGTAGGAAAGAAATATAGCAAAAAGAAATACTACTCAGAAGTCAGTAATGACAACTGCTTTATTTACAGATACTTGCACTGATCACTGATAATACTGCAGAACCAGTCACTTATTGTTTGGTATGTTTTCTGTTGAAAATGCTGAACATAACTGCTACATCAAACAAATCTACAATATATTTTCACTGTTGCAATGATATCAGATCACATAATTATAAATAATTGCTATCACAACTGCAATCTCTGTATTGGGAATTTCTTTAAAATGGAAGACAATCGTTTCACTACGAAAAATACCTACTTGCATTCTCATTGCAGTATAAATACTACTTGACTGTCATCTTTCATTTCTTTGAGGTTGGTTTCTGTTTCCCCTTTCCTGAAACTTTTTTCACGACGATATGGTAATCTGTTTCCTCGTTCGTCCTCTGATTCTGTCTGTACGCTGTTGCCATGATTTTCCTTAAATTCTGAATGTGTTTTCATTGCAGTTTGCCTTGTGATTATCATATTTTCCAGTGTATCTCAATCTTTTTGAAGTCGTTCCTACTCAGTTTCCGTTCTAAGTCTCTCATGTCCTTTATAGCTAAAACGAGTTACTATCTATAACAAATTCAATTTCCCATCTAACTTGATTGCATTCCTGGTCCTTTTCCTTGCTGTTTCCTTTGCCTTTTTTGAGCGAGCAGTTGTTGTCTCTGCTGCGATGTCTCTTGTTATCGTCCCTACCGTAGTTTCTTAATCTATTCTTTCAGTTGCCGCTTCCCCAATCCCGTGTGCTGATTTTTGCGGCATTCAAACTTACTCGACGACGATCCCTCGCCGCTCTTTCTTGTATATCTCGGAGATCTTCTTGCTGAGATGTACTTCCAGGATTAGTGAAATCGGTTTCCACAAAATTCAACTTATTTTCAAAACATCATTGACGGAATTCGAAATGGCGGAAATTCACATGAAGTAATGTTGCCAGGTAACCTGGCCTGCGAACGGACACCTTTAAAATATAGATATTTAACAATTATTCGCCGAAGGCGAAGTTAATATTGGCGAATATTTACCGAGCCGAAGGCGAGGTAAATATTCGCCAATATTAACTGAGCCTGAGGCGAATAATTGTTTTAGTATAATTTCAGAGCTGAACAACAGAGAAATCGGGATTCAACACATTTTATTTCCGGTACTAGAAATACGACTCCCGCAAAAACCTCGCGAAGCTAGTTTTTGAAGAAGTCACAATGCTTTTATATTTTATTTTATTGGTGCAAATTACATGATCAGTATACCGGTCAACACAGTGTTTAAAAATTGACCTTCATTTAGCTCTTTCACTGCCACTGAGATACATTGATAAATTAATAAATTTAATAATTAATAATTAACTAGAAATACGACTCCCGCAAAACCTCGCGAAGCTAGTTTTTAAAGAACTTGTAATTGTTTTTCCTGAGGGATAAGACCCCAATTTATGTATTTACTTATTATTCTATCATTATAACTTTTCTCATTTTCTCATTTCTTGTGTTTATTATGATTATTATTATTATTATTGTATTATTACTATTATTATTATTCTAATTACTGGTATTGATATTATTATTATCATTTTTTTTTATGTTAAACATAATATACTGTTATGGGGTGGGGGTGTATGTCCTAATCTGGGAAAAGGTTCCTCTGCTACTTCAAGCAATACAGCTTTCTTTTGAATAGGGTTTGTATCAGAGGTGGTAAAAATTACTCAACTCTGAACAATACCATTTCTTCTTTTAGGCTTAGAGTCTAGTCATGATTGTCACAGCCAAAGGATCTTGAAATTCCCTGACTTTTTCCTGGAAAATGTAAAATTTCCCTTACCAACTAAATTAGAAAAGTCACAAATTAGTCCTGGTAATGGTCTCCAACCTCTCCTCACAGCCAACCCCTAAACCCATTTATTTAATATGCTTTCAGAAAGTCACACACAGTGAACATCAATTTATAGTTTCTTAAGATAACAAAGTCATGGAAAAAGGATTGATTTTCTTGAAAATCCAAAATCAGCTTTTAATCAGTCATGTAATTCTATCAATCCAACACATTTCGTGTCACATTCTTGGTTACACCAAACCAACGCTGAATTGCCAAGAATCAAATCAGCACTCTTAAATTTCACATTTTCCTGACTTCTCTCAAATACTTAAACTTTTCCTGACTTTATTTGAAATTCCCTGACTTTTCCCTGACCTTAAAGAATTTTCTTACCCTTACCATTTCCTGACCTGTGGCAATCATGTTAATGCAGTTAGTTTGGAAAATCATGATTGAAAGCATAGGGCATTTAGGAAACTTCAATGATTTGTTATTACATACAGCAACCTTGCAATGAATATATAAGAAAGATTGTAGAAATTTTGGCATTACAAACTTTATTTTCTCCCTTATAGAGTTTTTCCATTGTAAAAGGTCAACTGTATATTGTGGTTGTTATTAAATATTTGTATTTGACATCATAAAAATGAATTAAACAGGATTAAGGAAAAAGGTTAAGATTTTATGCTTCATTTTGCAAAGTAGGCCTTAACTTTTCATTTGTGAGAAAATGGTGGGGGCTAAGAGAGTAATTCCAAGGGATACATGGAACTCAAAGGTAAACATGCATTTTGAAATGGCTATGGAACTTGTCTGTCCCAACGAAGCCTTTTAATTACTTGATACATATATGTAGCAAAGAAATATAGCAAAGAGAAATACTACTCAGAAGTCAGTAATAACATCAAATAATTGCATTGATCACTGATAATATTGCAGAACCAGTCACTTATTGTTTGCTATCTTTTCTGTTAAAAATGCTGAACATAGCTGCTACATCAAACAAATCTACAATATATTTTCACTGTTGCAATGATATCAGATCACATAATTATAAATAATTGCTATGACAACCGCAATCTCTGTATTGGGAATTTCTTTAAAATGGAAGGCAATCGTTTCACTACGAAAAATACCTACTTGCATTCTCATTGCAGTATAAATACTACGTGACTGTCATCTTTCATTTCTTTGCGGTTGGTTACTGTTTCCCCTTTCCTGAAACTTTTTTCACGACAATATGGTAATCTGTTTCTTCGTTCGTCCTCTGATTCTGTCTGTACGCTGTTGCCATGATTTTCCTTAAATTCTGTTTTCATTGCAGTTTGCCTTGTGATTATCATATTTTCCAGTGTATCTCAATATTTTTGAAGTCGTACTCGGTTTCCGCTCTAAGTCTCTCATGTCCTGTATAGCTAAAATGAGTCTTTGTTACTATCTATAACAAATTCAATTTCCCATCTAACTTGATTGCATTCCTGGTCCTTTTCCTTGCTGTTTCCTTTCCCTTTTTTGAGCGAGCAATTGTTGTCTCTGCTGCGATGTCTCTTGTTATCGTCCCTGCCATAGTTTGTTAATCTATTCTTTGAGTCGCCGCTTCCCGTGCGCTGATTTTTGCGGCATTCAAACTTACTCGACGACGATCCCTCGCCGCTCTTTCTTGTATATCTCGGAGATCTTCTTGCTGAGATGTACTTCCAGGATTAGTGAAATCGGTTTCCACAAAATTCACATTATTTTCAAAACATCATTGACGGAATTCGAAATGGCGGAAATTCACATGAAGTAATGTTGCCAGGTAACCTGGCCTGCGAACGGACACCTTTAAAATATAGATATATATATATATATATATATATATACATATATAAAAACTCTCGGCTCGATTTACTCGGGCTTGCGAGCCACATGGTCTGACCGAAGGCGGCACGATTAGTAACCTCGCTACGCTCGGCCTTCGGCCTCGCTTTGCGAGGAATTATTTTATTAATTAATTAATTAATTGCTTTAAACACAATATGTTCTTACACCGAGGATGAGTTGAATGCTCCAATTATTTTTTGTTTATGTTTTTTTCTAATAATTGCATGAGATTCATTGTAAGAAGAATCTTCTGATTAGATATATTATTGTCTACTGCAGTCATTATTTCATTCCTAGGTAACCACAATTGAGAGCATTATGAATAGTGCATGTTTCAATTTATGTACTGCAGTAGTACCCCCAGTGATGCCATATCAACAGAAGTGTGAGATACAATGTCATTACATAAAATAAAAATTGGGGGTAAAACAATTGGATTCTACAAAAAGTTTAAATAAAGGTTTAGTAATAGTGTGTGCCGACTGTATAGTATGTGGTCGTGCTATTTTTAGGTCATCTCATAAAATCAATACATGTAAGAAAGAGTTACTGAAATCTCAATATGTTGATAATTATTGCTGCACTACATAGTCCTGTAAAAAAATAATGTGAAATCAACATCAATCAGTCAAAACTGTATACCACATGAAAGTTTAATTGTGCTGTTACAGAAACAGGCAAAATATCCATAACCAAACAGAGAATAGTACATTATTTTGAATATATGAAAATTTCTATTATAAAAACTACAGAAGAAAGATTTAATATACGCATGGTATTTCATCGAAAAAGTCATGGCAGGCAAAGGTATTGAACTTGTAACCAATGACATATGGTAACGAGAAGCACTATCATTATATTATTATCATTATTATTATCATTACTGTTATTATTACTGGTATTGATATTATTATTGTTATATTTTTTACGTTAAACATAATATATTTTTATGGGGTGGGATGCATGTCCTAATCTTGGTAAAGATATTGTTACTCTACTACTACAAGCAATACAAAAATCTTCTTAATAGACTTTCCATCAGAGGTGGTAGTAATCAAAACAGCACCAAAGAATACCATTTCTTCTTTAAGGCTTAGAATCTAGTGCAGTCATTTGTCTATACAGTTTGTGTGGAAAATCATTGAAAGCATAGGGCATTTAGGAAACTTGAAACACTTGTTACTACATACAGCACACTTGCAATGAATATATGAGAAAGATCATAAACATTTTGGCATTACAAAATTGATTTTCTTCTTTATAAAGTTTTTCCAATGTAAAAGGTTAATTGCATGTTGTGGTTGTTATGAAATATTGATATTTGACATCATAAAAATAAAGTAAACAGCAGAAAGTAACAAAGTTAATATGTTATGTCTAACTTTTCAAATTAAGGCTTGAATTAACATTTCATTTGTGAAAAAAGGGCAGGGGTTCTAGATAGCAATATTATCAGGGGAGGGGGGTTCATTGCACTCTAAGGTAAACCTGACCCATTGTGAAAAGGCTATGAAACTTGTTGTCTCTACGCAATATTATTGAAACCTTTCAATCAGAGAATACATACATATATATATAGCAAAGAGAAATACTACTCAGAATTCAGTAATCACATTTGCTTTATTTTGAAATGATCGCATTGATCACTGATAATATTGCAGAACCAGTACTTTATAGTGACACAGGGTATATATTCTGTTGAAAATGTTTAACAGAACTGCCAGATCAAGAAAATTTACAATATTTTCACTGTTGCAATGATATCAGATCACATCGTTACTAGAAATACGACTCCCGCAAAAACCTCGCGAAGCTAGTTTTTGAAGAAGTCACAATGCTTTCATATTTTATTCTTTATTTTTTTTTATATTATATATTTTATTTTTTATATTAGCGTAATCCCCATTATTTTATTTCTTATGCTGTGTTTGGTACACAATTAGTGACACCTGGTGCAAATTACATGATCAGTATACCGCTCAACACAGTGCTTAAAAATTGACCTTCATTTAGCTCTTTCACTGCCACTGAGATTGCACCAGAGGGAATAGACGTAAAATTATTTATTATCTTGACAGGGAATACAGAGTCGATGAAGTATCACAATAATATTCACTTAACACAAATTGAAAATGATTGTAAATCTTTTGCAGGTGAAATCTTGAAGAGTTGATATGAATGCTTGTGTTTACCACGGTGTAAAAACCTGTGTTTTTTTTCTTTAGTTTTATTTTCTTAGTCTCTACTGCTTTGTCTTCTTTGTTGTACATCACTTTTGAACACAATATGTTCTTACACAGAGGATGAGCTGAACGCTCCAATTATTTTTTGTTTATGTTTTTTTGGTTATAATTGCATGAGATTCATTGTAAGAAGAATCTTCTGATTAGATATTTTATTGTCTACTGCAGTCATTATTTCATTCCCGGGTAACCACAATTGAGAGCATTATGAATAGTGCATGTTTTAATGTGTGTACTCTTTCCAGTTGCAATGGTACCCCCAGTGGTAGATAGAAAAATTCCTCTTCCCTCAAAAGAGATGCCATATCAACAAGTTGGGGGTAAAACAATTGGATTCTACAAAAGCTTTGAATAAAGGTTTGGTAATAGTGAGTGCCCACTGTATAGTATGTGGTTGTGCTATTTTTAGGTCATATCATAAAAACAATACATGTAAGAAAGAGTTATTGAAATCTTAATATGTTCAAAAAGATTGCTGCACTACGTACTCCTGTAAAAAAATAATGTGAAATCAACATCAATCAGTCAAAAGTATATACCACATGAAAGTTTAATTGTGCTGTTACAGAAACAGGCAAAATATCCATACCCAACCATAGAATAGTACATTATTTTGAATATATGAAAATTTCTATTATAAAAACTGCAGAAGAAAGATTTAATATAAGGACGGTATTTCATCGAAAAAGTCATGGCAGCCAGAGGTATTGAACTGTAACCAATGACATATAGTAACGAGAAGAACTATCATTATATTATTATCATTATTATTATCATTACTATTATTATTACTGGTATTGATATTATTATTGTTATATTTTTTATGTTAAACATAATATATTTTTATGGGGTGGGATTCATGTCTTAATCTTGGTAAAGTTATTGTTACTCTACTACTAAAAGCAATACAAAAATCTTCTTAATAGGCTTTCCATCAGAGGTGGTAGTAATCAAAACAGCTCCAAACAATACCATTTCTTCTAAAAGGCTTAGAATCTAGTGCAGTCATTTGTCTAGAAAGTTTGTGTGGAAAATCATTATTGAAAGCATAGGGCATTTAGAAAACTTGAAACACTTGTTACTACATACAGCACACTTGCAATGAATATATGAGAAAGATCATAAACATTTTGGCATTACAAAATTTATTTTCTTCTTTATAAAGTTTTTCCAGTGTAAAAGGTTAATTGCATGTTGTGGTTGTTATGAAATATTGATATTTGACATAAAAATAAAGTAAACGGCAGAAAGTAACAAAGTTAATATGTTATGTCTAACTTTGCAAATTAAGGCTTGAATTAACATTTCATTTGTGAAAAAAGGGCAGGGGTTCTAGATAGCAATATTATCAGGGGGGGGGGGGGTCATTGCACTCTAAGGTAAAACTGACCCATTGTGAAAAGGCTATGAAACTTGTCTCTACACAATATTATTGAAACCTTTCAATCAGAGAATACATACATATATATATATATATATATATATAGCAAAGAGAAATACTACTCAGAATTCAGTAATCACATTTGCTTTATTTTAAAATGATCACATTGATCACTGATAATATTGCAGAACCAGTACTTTATAGTGACACAGGGTATACATTCTGTTGAAAATGTTTAACATAACTGCTAGATCAAGAAAATTTACAATATTTTCACTGTTGCAATGATATCAGATCACATCGTTATAAATGATTGCTATAACAACTGCAACTCTCTGTGTTGGAAATTACTTCAAACTGGAAACGCTATCGTTTTATTATGAAAAATACCTATTTACATTCTCTTGTAATCTGTTGGTCGTCTTCCGATTCCGGTTTTAGACTAATAGAATTATTTTCCAGAGACATCTCTAATCGTTGAAGTCGTTCTTACTCGGTGTCCCTTCTAAGTCGTTTTGCTAAATGTAGTACACCAATATATTTCGTTATGTAATCGTTCACTCATGTCCTGTATTTCTATCAATAACACATTCAAATTCAAAACTAACTTGATTGAATTCCTGGTCCTTTTCCCTGCTGTTTCGTTTGCCTTTTTCTGGAGCGAGCAGTTGTTGTCTTGGCTGCGATTTCTGTTGTTATTCTCCTTGCTGTCGTTTCTCTATCCCTGCTTTGAGTCGTGCTTTCCTCGTGTTGATTTTCACGGTATTCGAACTTACTCGGCGACGATCTCGTGCTAATATTTCTTGAATATCTTGGAGATCACCTTGCTGGGATGTACTTCCAGGACGAGTGAAATCGGTTTCCACAAAATTTACATTACTTTCAAAAAGGCATCACCGAATAATGGCGGAAATTCAGCGTTCTCAAGTGCGTTACTATTGCCAGGTAACCTGGCCTGCGAACGGACACCTTTAAAATATAGATATATATAAACATATATATAAATATTAATTATATAGCAGTCAGTTAATCCAGTATTGCCAGCACGGCTATTATCCTTTAATTTTTCAGAACTGTCCAATTTGGGATTTAATTTGGACAGTTTTCAATATGGAATTTGAGTAAAAATGCAGAAACTGTCCTATTTGGGAAAAAATAGGTCAGTTTGTTTCAGCCAATGAAATCCAAGAAAAAACAATAGATTGTGAAACCAACCAATCAGCCGTGAAGAAACGTCAGCACTGAAAGCAGGACAGGTCGCCATTGTTGTTGACAACATGGAGGAATTCAGTGAAGAAAATTTGCCAAATTTTTCCATCTTTAGCAGTTCTAACACAAATGAGAGAATTTCATGGTTGCAGGAAGAGGAAATTAGTACTCTTAAAAGCAGAAACGAAAACTCAAACACCGCCAAGAGCACAAAAACGTGGCTCAACGTTTTCAACGAGTGGAAACTCCAGCGTAACGAAGCTAAGTACCCGTAAGCAACGTAAGTTCCCATAGTTTTCCTCGCGAAGCTGTATTTCCTCACTAGCTATATAATTAATAAGTAACAGGACCACATGCTTGTCCAATTTGGAAATAATTGGATGAAAAAAATTCCTCTGACAGCCAAATTGGACTCGGCCTACGGCCTCGTCCAATTTTGGCTGTCCTCGGAATTTTTTTCATCCAATTATTTCCAAATTGGACAGCATGTAGTCCTATTACATATACATATATATACATATATAAAAACTCTCGGCTCGATTTACTCGGGCTTGCGAGCCACGTGGTCTGACCGGAACCGACACGATTAGTAACCTCGCTACGCTCGGCCTTCGGCCTCGCTTCGCGAGGAACTAGCAATAATCAGTGATCAGTGAAATGCGTTCGATTTTGATAGAGACGTTGAATTTTGATACCAATTATTAATTCTGACGAATTATTCAAGTCATGCTATGTCACATAGAAGGATGAATACTACCACAGACTGTTTAACAAGCGATAATACAATAACGGTATAATACAAATGCCTAATCATTGGAAAACAGGTTACGGTCATCCTTTTTACACAAAAGGTTACCATAGCAACAATATGACCTGTCGAAAACACCTTTAAATTTAGCTTTAAGCTGTAATAACTCAAAAACGAGCTCGGTGACCCCCATTTTTTATTATTACAATTTGCAGCAGTGGAATCTCTACTGCCGTTTGAGCTAACTAATTCGCTGATTTCCCTGAGAGACGAAAGGACTCTGATCTGGCTGAATCGGCCCTTAGATAGACAATAATGAGCCGAGATGCTACAAAGCATAATGAGCTTGAGCTCCGTAAGTTTATTTCTCGAACACAAATCGACCGAGCTACACAGCTCGTAAGGTTTGTTTTTCCGCCACAAATCATGGCCGCCTGAGCTACACAACTCAATAACTTTGTTTTACGGCCACAAATCATGGCAACCTGAGCTACACAACTCAGTAATTTTGTTTTACGGCCACAAATCCTGACCGGCCGAGCTACAAAACTCGGTAGGTAACATTCCTTGCGAAGTAAAACCGAAGTGCGATGACGGAATTCTTCCTCGGTATTCAACATGATTCTCGAACGTGGCCGACTTGACAAAACAGATCCCAAATTTGCCTTCATAGTCACAAAAGAATTCGTACACGCTTCTTTAAGACATCCATAAATACTGCTTAAAACACTTTTTAACACCATTATCTCTGCTTTGGGAAACTCTCAGAAAAATAATGTGAACACTTTCCGTTCGCCGTCCCTTACGCTCGCTAATATAAACTGATTTTGGTCTTGAGGCGTCAATAACGCATGATATTGACGCCTAGTTGGAAGAAAATATATTTCGTATTTGGTCGAGTCAGGTAGCGACGGAGCCCAATACGAATAATATATTTTCTCCCAACGCCGTCAGTATAATGCGGTATTGACGCCTCAAAATCAAAATTAGTTTTTTATCGCGATTCCTCCGCTATTCGAGCGAAAATAAAGCAAATTTGAAGTTGTTAGGCCCTGATTAAAAAACGGATTCTCTCTCCTGTTCATCTGACGCATACTAAGATTTTACGCGTGATAGAAAAGTTTTCAAAATACCGCTTGTCTTTGTCATAAATTGCCGAATGAGACCAAACAAACCCAACAAATGATTTGTATGACAGAATTGAGAAAAAGCACGAAATAACCAGGATTTAGGAAAAACTTTTCTTTACTTTTGAACCTGTTTTGGTGGCGTAAGTAGCGCGCGCACGGCAAATTCTGTTTGTAAACAAACTTTCAAATAAGCGAAAAAAAGTCTTAAAACCTAGATTATTATCAACTTTTGATCAGGTGAAACGTTGCTCTAATTTTTTCCTGTCGAATCTCAAAGTTTTGAGGAGTTTCGTCGTTGTTTTGCGGAAATATAAAGCGTTTTCTTCTGCCAGTGAGGAAGACTACACAATTCAAGTTCGCGGGGGGTGAAAAGCGTGTCCATACTTAACAATTATTCGCCGAAGGCGAAGTGATTATCGGTGAATATTCACCGAGACGAAGTCGAGGTGAATATTCATCGATAATCACTGAGCCTGAGGCGAATAATTGTTTTAGTATAAATACATAGGTGATTATTTCAAAAAAAGAAAAAAAAAGCATTGTACAACATGAAAAAATTGTATTTCATCAAAAGCGCGCGAACCACTGGCAGCCATTTTGTTCGTCGAGGTGATTATCGGCTGATAATCCGAGATAGCGAACCAATCAGAGCGCGCGGTTTTGTATAATCACCTGAGTATTTATACTAAATACATATATTTCAAATTCGCCTGCATTAGGAATGCGTTCTCCTTCGTCGAACGCAATAAATATATATACATATATAAAAACTCTCGGCTCGATTTACTCGGGCTTGCAAGCCACGTGGTCTGACCGAAGGCGACACGATTAGTAACCTCGCTTCGCGAGGAATTATTAACTGTCATAAATCGGGATGCAGACGGAAATCGGTGGTTTTAAAACTGAACAAGTATACATAAATCTTTTTTTTGAGAGAGAAACGTTTGTGGTTTTGTTTTGTTTTGGCTAGACTGTGCTAGGGACCTCAGTTTCTGGAAAACAGCTACTCTAGGGTAGGAGTGGTTTGGGGCTTTCCTTTAGTATAGGGTAGAAAAATTCAGCTGAACCAGCTCTGGTATAGGCTAAGTGTTCCAGGGTTCCAGCGGCACATCCCCACCCAGAAATTTCTAAAGTGCCTCCCACGGGGGTAAGCCCGACTTAGCGATTTGGCCAGCCACAGCTGTGCAGGCCGTTAACCCTTTAAGCCCCGATAGTGTCTTTACTGGTTTTACTCTGGCTAACGCCAGACGATTTTACTTGTCACACGGAGACCGCTCGGGGCTTAAAGGGTTAAGTAACCACGAGTGTGCGCTCTAAGAGCGTCTTATTCCTATTTAAAATGCATTCGTGTGACAATCTAAACTGCTGTTTAGCTACTAGGAGCCTTAAACTAGTCAAATGTTTGATCAGTCCCACACTTCAGCCGTCTTGAAGGAGAAGATCAAGACGTGTCAGGTGTTGGAAAATTAGTCTTTCACCTACTGTGGTATTAGGCTCTGGAATAATCTGAGAGACAATGTTAAATCTTCAGACTCTGTCAAAGTTTTTATGACAGGAAATGTTAACTTACTTTTCTTTGATCAATCTATGAATTTGTAAATAGTAATCCTATCCATTGTGTTTCATTATTTTTAATGCATATTAATTTTAGTACCTTAGTCATTTGGTAAGTTATGTAGTTTATAGCTATGTGGTCATGTGACTGAAAAACCCTTTAACCCTTTCACTCCCAAGGGGTCTCCGTTTGACAGAGTAAAATCGTCTGGCGTTAGACAGAGTAAAATCTGTAAAGTCACTCTTGGGAGTGAAAGGGTTAAGGGAGATAGTTTTTAACCCTTTCACTCCCAAGGGGTCTCCGTTTGACAGAGTAAAATCGTCTGACGTTAGACAGAGTAAAATCTGTAAAGTCACTCTTGGGAGTGAAAGGGTTAAGGGATTTGCAATAAAGTATATGCATGTATGTATGTCATTTCCTGAAGAGTTCCAGTGTCAATGGTCGGATAATATCTGATCAAAGACTGCTATTTGTGATGACACTACAATGGTCTGAAGTTCCTGTCTAGTTTAACAGCATAACTACAATTCAATTGAATGTCTAATCAATTGAAGACAAAGTTAACTCTATAATTGTGTGTGCTTTACTTTTCAACAATGTACTTGGGGATTAAAACAAAATCCACAATCAAACAATACTCTCTTGGAGACCACAACCTGAGCTTCAACCAACCAAGGGGTAACCTGTACTTATGGAATCTTCTTTGGATATCCCTTTTTGTTATAATTTATATTAAAAATCAAGTGGTATACAGTGCTTGACCTTAACTTTTTAAATCGCTGGTCCTTGGACTAGTTGAACTGAAAATTTACTAGTCCTGAATTATCTGTGGTAGTCCTTCCTGATTGCAGCATGACAATATTATTTGCAATATCTTTTTACAATTAAATTTCATAGATGTCATCATGAAACTTAACAATACCACTGGCAGAGAGTCAAAAATGAGTGACAGACACTAACCAGGCTAACTCGCAATTTAATAAAGAATCAGACATTAATGCGTGACAATAAACTTGAAAATAATGTTACATTTTTTTGTGTCAACTCTTTCTGATCTAAGTCTTTCATTGATATTGCCATGTACATGAAATACTTGTAAGTCACTAAAGTAAAGAGTCTGACACCCATGATTCAATAAAGAGTTGTTACCCACTCAAAAACACAACTTCAAGTGTCCATTATTTCTGGCCTCCTTAGCCTTTACCCTGAATCAAGCCATCTTGCAACAGCTAGAACTAGAAAAATATGTCTCTAATCTCTTCATGATAATAACATGGGCAGTCGAGCAAAGATGGTGGGCTGGGAGTTCCTTAGTGCCCAGTCCCAACCTCAGCCTTGTTTAGTCTTCTCGCCTCAGTCCTCGCATTGGACTATCATTCTTCGCGATCGGAACATTGTGAGGAACGCATCGAAACAGCATTTACAAGACGTATATTTTGTTTTTACCTTGTATTATTTTTTAAACATTACAAACTACAAAGTAGTTACTGGTCCTGTGACTAGTGGTTCTAAGTTTCTACTAGTCCAGAAGCATTTTGCACTAGTCCAGGACTAGTGGACTACCGCTAAGGTCGAGCACTGGTATACTGAGTAGCTACAAATGAATAAAACTGATATTATGCATGTGCAGATATCAATTATATCCGCACATTTGTGATATCACTGCCAGAGTAGAGTTCTTATCGATTTGCTATCACTTGGTACATACTCGGTACACTGCTAATTGTAAATTTTATAAAATAAAAAGAAAATAACATGGTTGCTTGAAGATGCAAAATTTCTCTTCTCATGCTGAAAAATATTTCACTCTTTGGCTGCGCTCACTCATGAAATATTTTCCAACAATAAAGAGAATTTTTGTATTTTTGCCCAGCCATTTCATATCTTCTATATTATGCAATAGAAAAAGCCAGTTGTGCTAATATCATATCGAGTTTGAAAAAGGGAATTTGAGAGTTACTGGAACAGATGCTTGATATCTCAAGCAGTGAATCCTAGGCTGCAACATGGACACAGTGCCACGGCCAAAAATGTTGGATGGCCTTATTAAAATATCACTTTAAATAATAAACTGAATTATTTTGTTCTTTCTTCTTAAGATCTTATAGTGGTTTGAGGGGAGATGGATGGAAGCGAATTCATTGTTTTCTCTGTATTCTGTTTGTTTTTTTTTTTTTGTATTTGCTTTATTCTCGCAAAGCACTGCAATGAAAAAAAACTTGGCAAGGGTAATTAAGGACACATTTTCAAATATGGCAATAGTGCTATCAATCTAATGCTTGCTTAATTTAAATTGATTGAGTGAAGTCCTTTTAAGGTTGGTCTGAAAAGAATTCAGTAAAGTTCTAGCCACAAAATACCAAGGGGCTAACTGAAAAACATTTCCCACATGTTTTTTTTTTGTTCTTTTTTTTTTATGGCTGGAGGAAGAAGTATGGGACTTGCGTTCAGTTTATAGGGTACAAATTCAGAGGTGATGACTCGCAATTCTGGCCTCCATAAGACAAACAAAGTCATTTCACTTACAATTTTGGTATCAGACCTCGAAACACCCCATTCATCTATCCAGAGCACCGGACTTAGCCGTGCGGGAGGATGCGGGTTCAAACCCTGGCCGGACCAACACTCACGGTCTTAAAAATAACTGAGGAGAAAGTGCTGCCTTTGTAATGATATCTGTAAATGGTTAGACTTTCTAGTCTTCTCAGATAAGGACAATAAACCGTAGGACCGGTCTCACAACACGTGTTCCTAATAATCTGTGGGACGTTAAAGAACCCACACACTGTTCGAAAAGAGTAGGGGACGTAGTTCCCCGTGTGGTGGTCTCTCTCTATGTCTAGTTTCATCTGACAATTCATGCATGGGTTGGGTGGGTGGGTGAGATCATACTGTATATGGACTGATAGCGGCAGCCAGAGGCGTCTTTACATGCTGACGTCCGATCTCACCCAATAGAAGTGTAAAGCGCCTTTGAACATATTCATATGAAAAAGTGTGCTATATGTAAAATTCATCATCATTATCATTATCATTATCCATCACATACCTTCCTTCCTGATGCCTCCAACATTAACCCTGTTGGCCTGGCCTGCGGTTGGGTAATGCCTACCTTTTTATATCTGAAAATAATGATGTTATAAAAAGAACCATCCTTACATGATTTTAAAATAACCAAATATATTTATGTATTACTCTTGGTTAATCTCTTCAATTCAAAGATGCACTATATACTGCAGTTGTTAATTTGCATTGATCAAAATCCCTCTGATTGGATGGGGAATAAGTGAAAAGAGTTGGGAAAGGAAATTGAAGTGGAATTGCAAATGTCTAAATAGCAAATGTCTAGACAGCAGGGCATGCAATGTGATGGCTGTTATAGTTGGAGTCACAGGATTTGCAAATTATACCGGTAAGTTTTCAAAAAAAAGTTAGGATGACAATTCCCTAGATTTCAGTTTATTCTATTGCTGATTCCTATATTGATTTAATAGCTATCCCGCAAGATTAGTGTACCTTGCTGCAGTCCGGGACGGAAGTGACATTGAGCGGCGGTATATCCTGTGCGAACAACCCAATGCCCACAGCACCATGGAGCGGATGTGTCCCTACCCGATGCCGAAAGTACCAGAGTCAAGGATGCGTCCGACGCTGAGCCTGATCCGTCCCTACCTGATGCCACGAGCACCCAAGTCGAGGACATAATATGTCCCTCGCTGATCCATCACTTCCCAGCACAGAAGAATCCTCACTTCAGGACCCAACCCCTGCAGAGCAGTCCTCCAGTTTTGAAGTCACACACAAAATAGTCAAGCAGAGTTCTAAAAGAGGCCGCCCAAAGTTAATCGACAACCAGGGCTACTGCTACAAAGCAACGAAGGGCTAACGCTCGAAACGTCAGCACCTCCCTTTCACCTTTACGGTGGTATAACTTACTTAAGGTTACACAATACCTTCAGAGGGCGACTTTTGTCGAAATTTTTTTTTTCAACCAAACAAACGGGTCCGCTAAAAATCTATCATTCCGCCAAAAATCAAAGCAAAATCTCAAAACGCAAGCGAGTTATTTCCGAAAATAGGTTTTTTAATAAAAGTTAATATAACAGCGAGGTGTCATAATCCTCTTAGCGCATTGACTCCCTGGCGAACTTTTCCCGCGAAACGGCCTCATCCAGGAGCTCTTATTACGTTTCCTCATTAGCATTTTTTTGTTTACATGTGATTTCGCTTGTCTCCTTGTTGGTCCTTGTTGAAGTGTGTTTCTCGCCACGTTTTGATTATGAAACGCGTTTAAAAAGCACAGAAAAGTCCATGGACGGTGAAAAAATCAAAGCCAGGCCCCAAGAAGAAGAGCAAAGCCGGAAGGAAAAGTTGGCCGAGAGTGACAAGGGTTCATGGTTCGATCAACCAAAGGATGAGACGAATAAAACTCGAGCGGGCGCCAGTAGAGTAAAAATTGCCGGACTCAGTGGACAAAACTGGAATGTCCAGGGCTGAACAGAAGTCTTGCAATGTGACTTTGAAAGCATCCTGTTGAAATGAAAACAACATTATTTATGAATTATGAGTGATTTTCAATTCTTTTATGTACACTATGTTTTATAAATAAGGTTTGGGAATGACTCCTACAAATAAATGTGATTATCAATATCTGGTAGGAAAACCATGTGGCAACATGGTCAACAATACCTCTCTCAACTCTCCTTTCACATTCCCCGGGACAATTTCTCGAATGAAATTCAAAACTTCCCTTGGATATGCATATTAGGACATTCTTTTAATTTCCTTAATCAAAATAGCCGCGAGAAACGGCGAAAACAAGTCGCGCGCAGCGACGAGAAAAATGTGGTTGGCATGCGGCGCAATAAATGATCCTTACCATTAGCGCGACTGCCCAGGAACAGTAATGAAGCCATCGAGTTCGACGTGGGCCTTGTCCTCGTCTAAGTCGTCGCTCACAACTTTGTTCGAGATTACGAACAAAGAAATCACCGTCGAATCTGAACCAAATGGGGATACAACATTGTAAGTGAAATTGTTATTGAACACCGTTCACTCGAAATCTAATAACAACTTACCCAAGGGATTTCATGCTTGAAATTAGTGCCTCGCGATGAGAAATCGAATTTCCCGTTTCCTCTTCGGTTTTGGTCTTTTTTGCCCGCTTATGTCTCTTTGTTTTCCCCATTTCGACAGCACGCTGAACTTTAACACGGAGAACGTGACTGAAATTCCCGCGAAGATGAGCGAAGATCGTATTGCTCGCTGTGCGGGGTCAGGAAGCCATCATTTCATTGGCTGGCGGTATATCCCGTTGACATACATCTCTGGTAAAGGCGTGACATGTTTATAAATCTTCAAATGGCGATAACTCGCAATCTTTTTTCACCAGAATACCTTGTCTTTAAATGAATTAATAGGGTATGTAGAATGGACGGATAATTATGAAATTTGGCCAGAACATTCATTAAGCATCGAGGAACAAAAGGGTGTCGGGGATTAGCTTTAATTTAGATATTTCTCATTTTACGGCCGCGAACGCAACGGGGTCGGCAAATTATTCGCTACTACAACTTTACGGGTCTATAAAAAGATAACCAATAAGAATTACGAAAAAGCCTGACACCCTTTTAGAGATTGATGCTTGCTGATTTACATTGTGCAGTTCTTTTGCAGTAGTGGCTGCGCTTGATACCCGATTAATTCGGCGGAATGACACTCGGTCGTTTTCGGTTTATTGGCTTCTTTCTTCTCAATAATGGCTCTGCCAAACAACGGATATTTTTTTCGAATTCTACAGTTCTTTACCTTTCTATTGATATATAGTTTGGTAGTTTACTTTAAAACAACGCGCGTACGAATTTTTTTCCGATGGACACCCGCGAAGGTATTGTGTAACCTTAATCAACTCAATTGATTTACCCAATTTCTTGCGTTTCAAATTCCCACCGACGCAGCACCAGTTTCTTTAGAAACTATCCCCACAATACTTGTTTCTTTCAAAGTCTTGGTTCGTTTTCCGTCATTTATGTCACATAACCGAGGTGAGAGCCATCTTGATTTTAACCAGCAAGCATCGACCTGAAATACAAACATATCTTACAATCATTTTAAGGGAAAATTACCTCGGTTCAACGGAGAATTTTTGTTTTTCTCCCTCTCTGTTGTACAACCCATTCAATCGTCACGGTAAACAACAGCTTGGCTTCCAAAAAATAATATTGTAGCCATTTTCGCGCCTGAATTCAATTCTCGACAGGCGTTCCTCGAAGACAAAAATTCACGTCGCAGGGACTGGGGCTTGGTGAATGTGAAGATGGCCGCCTCTCGGGCGCAAGTGTTGTGGAGTCGAGTGAGGTATTTGCAACGATGGCCACGATCCTGTAAGTTATTTTTTGCTTCTTTTATAGTGGATTGAAATTCAAGCGTCATTATTTGGTAAAATGAGTCCTTGTACATCAATATCTAGTAGAGGGGAGTTAAAAAACATGTATGCCTAGAAGACAAAATTAGTTTCCAAAATGGCGACTCGAGAGTGAGCGACGCCACTGATGGCACAACATTGAATCATGTTCTCAAGCAAAGCTGGAGAAGTTATAGTTTGAAACCTGATTGCATATGGAACAAGGCGTTGGCTTATTCGTTTTAAAAAAGTTGCCAGAATATTGAGTTAACTAATAAAAGTTTTTAATCTGTACATGTACAATTCATTTGGTACGTTGTCTCTGCAGCCCTTTTCAAGGGAGATCAGAACGCTTTTTGTATGTCCACTAAGCGTGTGTGGCTCTTTTTAGTTTATTATGATTATTTATTCTTTTATATAGTATTATACGTCTTAGGTTTAGTTTACAATTTTGTTCATATATATCGTACCATAGTACAGAGCTTTAATTTTTCCTTTGCAGTCAGTACGAGCAGACCAGTAAATAACACTATGAACTCAGCTGGTAATGGGGAGGATAACCGTGGTATTATTAGAAGAATTGTGACTAACTGGAAAACACCAGTAAGTTGAGAAAGTAGTAATACTAATACAGGGTTTTTGATGGCATTCAGGGGTTAAATGTTCAATCTAGCAAGCTGGCAGCTCAGCGCGTTGTTACATGTATGCAGCATAATGATAATTTTATTTATTGTATCTCTCAGTTGGTATGCATGCTGGGATTAGTCACTTAACAGCCCGCTTAATGCAAAAGTTTGTTTTGGTCTCCAAAATGTCTCCAGAGATGTAATAAATGTCTTTCAAACCTTGTTTTCTTGGACTGTACTGTAAGTTATGGATCCTCATTTTTTTTTTTTCTGCTTGGATATATGGCCTGCGCACTTCATGCTTGGGCCTCAAATCTGAGCAAAACTTGGTCAATAACTTACAGTACGAACAGTAAACTCAGTTAGTAAGAGGTATGTATGTATATTTGTACTTTTTTGGGTCCAACTTGCTATCATGGTTGTCAATGCATTGTTCAGTGCGTTATATAATTGATCCCATAACAACAGGATCTTAGTGAATGCATGTGCACAGTAATGTGACCATAAATGCAGGGATGTAGATAAAAGCCAGGAGCTGGGAAAATTACCCTGCTGTGAGCGTGAATTTTCCGGCTGTAAAGGCTAGTAGCCACCTCAAAAAGGACTTACTCTCTCCTAAATGTTTCCAGAGGAATTTCAGCAATTGATTTTTTTTATGTACTTGAATCTTTGTTTCTCTTTTACTTCAACTGAACATTCGAATTCAATCGAGTTCAATTCAAATGATCGCGTTGAGTTTCTGTTTGCAGGTTCTACCCGTTGTGTCAGCGGTATTTATACTTAATGTAAACAAACTAATGAATGCCAAATCACGAATTTACTGGGAAAAGTTCCAAAGGGTATCAATTTTGGACCCAAAATGAAGGAAAACACATTTCTGAGAGTCTAGATGTCCAAATTTTGCTAGATTTGCTAGATTTTTGCTAAATTTTGCCCCCCTAGATGTTTCGTGCCCAAGGCATGATAAAATGAGCCTCTGGCTCATCATGCCCACCTATGATATCAACATTTCTGCCTGTTAAAATATGTATCTACATCCCTGTAAATGGAGCCTGTGTTCTGCTCACTTGAATAAAGCTTATCACACAGAAACAACACACAGTGAAACACATCACATAAAGTGGCTAGAAAAATGCACCACATGTTAGTAATTGAATGCAATCCAATCAGTTATGCACTGTAGATGACATATGGTTTTAGAATGTAGCAAGAACAAAGAGCTGCAGCCAAAACCCAAATACAGTCAAACCTGTGTATAATCAAGCCAAGCTGACTGTTATATACATAATAACTGCTTTCAACACAGGTTTATTTTAAAATTTACAGGAAATCAATGAGTAACATATTTTATGTGAAAAAGACCACTCAATTTACATTTCATTGGCATTAATAATCTACAGCAACACAACAAATACGACTGAAGACTCCTAAAATGACCATTATGTATGTCTGAGTTTCTACTGAGATTGGCACTTTTGTTACCACTCTGTGGAAAGCAAAGAATGTATGTAGGGTGCCTGCAATGGCGTTTTTTAGTCATGATGTTTGTATTTGAGAGAGCTTTATGCCCTGGTAGCTGCAATGAAGTGAGCTGTTAAAATTCTTTCATTATTTTCCTAATGGTTTGATTGTAAAACAATTTATTGTCAGGTATGCACAGGAAAAAAATAATGAAATTGTGTATTTGGGAAGTCTGAAAGGGTGACTGGGTCCGTTAAATGCAGGTGACTGCTATATACATGTACTGGTTAATGTTACAGAAAATACAAGGCACAATGTTCAGGAAATTGTCTGGTGACTGAAATACACATGGTGGCTGCTATTATACAGAGTTGGTACACACAGGTTTGATTGAAGTAGCCAATTTTTATTTTTTGGACCAGTTGTTCCTGGTATTAAAATGTCTCTATTCCCTCAATGTTTTGAACAAAACATGGGAAAATGTTTCAAGCCAGAAGATGATTAAACTTGCAACAAACCCAAGAAAAATGTGTTACATCAAGAGTCAGCACATAATATTATTCCCTTACCTACAGAGATAACTGATAAGAAAAAAAAAATCACTTTTTTTTCTTTTCTTTTTTTTTCCTCAGTCTCTGTTGTGGATTGGAGCAGTTTGTGGCTGTTTATTTTATGAGAGATTCGTAGGTACCAGTAACTTTTATGCCTTCTGATTCAGTTTCTGTAGAGCTCTGTGTTTTTTGATATGGTTTTATCTTTCGCTAGAACCACACAGAGTGACCACTCATTGGAATGCTGCTGACCAGTATTGTACAATTACACTATTAGTATGTGGAATTTTAAAAAAAATTGTTCAACTTTTTTTCTGAAATTACAAAGTATACAGTGTGACCACACTTTGGAAAGCTTCTGAACAAAACTGTACTGTCCATGGTACTACTGTAGCTATTCACCTTACTGAGGGCTAAGTTCTGACCCGTGGGAGGGGGTACTCCCCTATGAGAGTGATGGAGATGCTCATCATGCCCTTTAGGAGTGTAAATTTGTGGGTTGATACTACTGAGGGTGCTAAAGCCTTCTAAGGTGATTGCTGCCAGAGTTTTCTTGATACCTTTTAGGGGCCTATTGAAATTTGCAGTGCCAGTTATATTAAATAGATTTAGGCAAGCCTAAAAGTGGAGCTCCTCACACAGTCCCTCCAAAAATGCTTGAAAACTTGTAGAAAGAACTCAGCTTTATGCTTATGTCCCTCCAAAAACGCTTGAAAACTTGTAGGAAGAAACTTTTTCCTCAAAAACCGCTATGAATAATCCGTTTCTTCAGCAAAACATTGTAGACTGCTGGCTGTAGGTTGTGTAGCCGCGAAAACCGCGCAAAAAACAAAGCCTCGTTTCGGTTTAAGACCTTCTAAATATCCCGGATGACTATGGCCGCCATGTTGGGGCAACGTCGTCGTCGTCATCGTTGCTAGTTGGGGCAACGTCGTCGTCGCTAGGTGCACGTGCCCGCGAGCCATGCCGCTAGCCACGATGACCATGAAAACTCAAACGCATGGTTTTCTCAATTTCTATCCTCGCACGGTAGTTATGGGGCTCCGCTCTGCGGCTCTTCCAGCCGCTGTGGAGCTCCGCTATAATTTGTTGTTGTTGAATTGGTACTTCTTAGGGGTGGAAAGGAATTTGGCACACGCTCATAAAACAAGATTATGGTACCTTTTAGGGGTGTTCTAGCAATTTTGGGACGAGCACCCCCGTCATCCCTGGGGGCTTCTGACTTCTCACTTATCTGCAGATCAAGCCATTTGTTTTGACTATTCTTTGGAAAGATACTGTGCAATATATATTTTTGATACTGTTTCTCCTACTTTATAGCTTGGTTCCAAATGTTTTATCTATAGCATGGATCAAACCATGAATATGATCATTCATTGGAAAGCTACTGAACAGCACTGTACTGTGGTACTGTTTGTTTTACTATACAGTGTGGTTCTATCTTTTTCATCTTTGGATCAAACCATGCAGTGTGACCATTCTTTGTAAAGCTACTGAACAGTACTGTACTGTGGTACTGTTGGGTTTACTATACAGTGTGGTTCTAACTTTTTGGTATCAAACCATGCAGTGTGACCATTCTGTGGTACTGTTTGTTCTATATTGTACATGTACTGCACAGTGTAGTTTTAAATTATTGATTCTGACTGTGTGGATAAAACCTTTCAGTGGTTATTAAGAAGCTAATATTGGAACAAACAATGATAATGTTATTAGTTTTTTTTTTTTCTGTGATCCAGCCGTATTCAGGTAAAAGCTATTTCTTACCCATGAAATGCTTTCATGAAAAGGAAAATACCCAGTGCAAACTGGTAGGGAAAAATCTAGAGGAGTTTAGTGTCTAGGATGCCTCAATATATTGAAAACTGCAAGCAAACATGAAGAGTCACTTCTTGAATGAGAATACAAAATTAATGCCAAATTGTTTCTTGTATAAGAACCTTGCAACACACGCTAAATTGCATACTGTTTTATGTCTTTTATCCTGACGATGTTTGCCGTTTTTGTGTTAAACAGAAGAGCCAGATCCAACCGGAACACGAGAGGTAAGGCAGTGCATTATGAATTCCTGTAATATTAATGGTACATTATTGTGCATAGAGATCACTGTAATGTTAACCCTTTCACTCCCAAGGGGTCTCCGTTTGACGAGTAAAATCGTCTGGCGTTAGACAGAGTAAAATCTGTAAAGTCACTCTTGGGAGTGAGAGGGTTAAAGTACCGGTAACTGGTAATATGCACATCTGTGATGAAATAGTAGTGCAGTAGTAGTCCGCAAGATGGACTTGTGATTATTGTTATTTAACAATTATTCGCCGAAGGCGAAGATGATTCTCGGTGAATTTACCGAGAATCACTGAGCCTGAGGCTAATAATTGTTTTAGTTTAAATACACAGGTGGTTATTTCAAAAAAGAAAAGAAAAGCATTGTGCAATACGAAAAAAATTTATTTCATCAAAAGCGCGCGAGCGACTGGCAGCCATTTTGTTTGTCGAGGTGATTATCGGCTCATAATTCGAGATAGCGAACCAATCAGAGCGCGCGATTTTGTATAATCACCTGAGTATTTATACTAAATTAATATACATGGAAAACTTTCAATGTGCTGTTTGGCTTAGAGCACATCACTCAATCCCAAACAGTTGAGAAAGTTGAAATTGATTGCAGAAAAATGAAATTGAGTGCATAAGTTTGAAATTTAAGTTTTGCATGTACATGTACACACTGGATATTATTAACAAGTAGTAAATGATTTCGAGTGCAATTTTTTCAGTTTTTGAAATAATAATTTTATTCCAAATTTATACATTTAAAACTATTTGCTTACCTATACTTACAGTACTTTCCTTTGGCTAGTGTTAAGTTGGCTGTAACAAAATGTAATGGAAAACTGTAATCTTTGATCATCACTTGACGAATACCAGCGGTCTTAATGCAACATTTCAAATCAAAATGACCAAGTCATGTGACAAATGAATAGTTTTAATTTCAGGGGCGACTCCTTTAAAGTTATGATTGGCTACCTTAGCGGGCAAGATTGGTCTGAACACTGTATCTTGCCCACTCGGGATTTTCTGCATTGTCCAGTGAAAGGAAGCAAAACAGAGCAAAATGACCATGATTTTTTATAATAAATCCTTTAGTGACCAAGCTTGTTCAGTCAAATTGGCTAGATATTGATCTCGTGGATCTTTTTTGCATTAAAACATGCAAAAAAGAACTTGGTGAATATGCAACCATTTTGACCTCATGCTTGGTCAATATTTAACAAATATTCGCCGAAGGCGAAGTGGTTCTCGGTGAATATTCAGCGAGAATCTGAGATAGCGAACCAATTAGAGCGCGCGATTTTGTATGATCACCTGAGTATAAAAACGCATACGTACATGTGGGGAAGGAACTAAAATGGCTAGACTCTGCAAACTAATCTACATGTGTATAGGTCTGTGTCACACATGGATGAGTAAACATCCAGGTGCAAAATGTGATCTTGCTTGTTGTACTATACCTTTGGATACAACTTCATCACCAGTATTTTGACAAGGTCAATCATTTGCCTTCCCTGCTAGCAGATGCCTCTTTTCCTTGCATTCAGCGTGTTTGAGAAAAGAGACTGCCATTGGTCTTTATGCAAGCTGCCACCCGCGGTTGAGGACGGAGGTTTTAAAATACATGCTCTCAATATTGTTTGCTGACTGTAACTTGAGCCCTCTGAGTCTTGCCCATACATTTAGAGTACTTCCACTGTCATTTGATGAGTCTGCATAGGAACATGGAGTCCCTTAAAGAGAACCTAACTCATGAAGAGTTGCAATGTTTACTTTCTCTTATTAGGATGTAGGATGGAAAGATAAAAGATCTTAGTAATCACCAGTTCAAGACCCTTTAACATCTTTTAAATGGACAAAACACGTTCTCCCACCAATTTAAGGTGTATCAGACTGAGTGTATCAGTGTGTCCCTTGATCATGTGCTAAAAGTATCACCCCATCTTGATGTCATGCTTTGTGTGCTAGGAAACCATGGCGCCTGCTCAACACAGACCGATTCGATCCATGGCAGAGGTCTCTTTTCTCCTGCATGCTGAAGACAAGGAAAAGAGGCCTATGCTAGCGGTTGCAATTGCTTGCCACTCACTGAGAGAAAAACACTTTAGAAAGTATGACCATAATTTATTTGGGGGGGTGGGGGGAGAAATGGGATAGATAGTCTGTTATATAGGCTACAAAAGACAATACAGTAGGTTTCAAGTATTCATGCCAAAATCTGCAACAGTTTTAGATGTGGAAAACAATATGTGACTGTGAAAACGTAAGTGATTAATATCTTTGACAGCCTCTGATTACAAGACTGATGGTGGAGTACCTCATGTCTGACCCAGACACAGAGAAACAAAAGAGAGACAATCATCTACGTGTAATGCGGCAGAGATGTGATGAATAGTATCCTTTGAGAAGCGCCTCTTAACTGAACTTTGTGTATGATTTTATTTTGGGTTACTTGTAGCTTGTGAGTTGGTTCCATTTTAATTCCCAAATTTTCTTCTGTCTTCACACTTGATGGTAAAGACCTTGAAAAAGGGGGCATCAATTGGGTTTTTAGTCAAAACTGTGTTTGCATGTAGTTTACCCTTAAAACATCCCAATAAGGCCTTCAAGAAACTAAAACTGTTTGTACAGTTTCTAAAACCACAGATGCTCTGTTGATCAGAAATTAACATGCTAATGTTTTTACATACAGCATGTGACCTCTCATGGGAAAACACTCTGAGTGGCTCACCTTTAATCCAGTGAATGCACGGGTAGTGAACAGGCTGTCAAGCCCATTTGAATGGCTATCATGAACGGCTGAACAGCTAAAGAAAATTTTTGAATGGATGAGGTCGAACAACTGAACAGCTGAACCAAAATCGGAGACAGCAAAAGAAAATGTTTCAAGGGATCTCAGTTTGAACAACAGCCAAATGGCTGCTTCCCCCTCACAGTATATAAAGGTAGTAGAATGTACATTTATCAGCTCATTTGATAAACCCATGTTTTTATGTTAAAAAAGCTGTATTCTACATGTACAGTACAGGGCACAAGTATTGCAGCATTACCTGCACGTAGGATGAGTGTAAAACTGCCATATTGCATGCAATTTATGCGCACATCAAGCTCGCATAAATTGCATGTAAAAATTTACATGCAATTTGCACGTAAAAAATCCGTTGACTGTTGAGTATTTTACATACACAATTTTGTGTAGTAGAAGACAACAGAACCAACTTTGTACTTTTGACAGGGTTGCATTATGAAATTATGACATTGTGCAAACAATGATCTTCTCAGTCTCCAGTTATTGTGTGTGGCAAATTTCTTCACTGACCCCCAGTCAAATCGACCGTAAACCATTTCAGCTGATCGAAGTTGAACTGTTTCACCTGTGTTGTCGCTCAACTTGCTCTCTTAAATTTATTTGGAATTAAATTTTTTTGGATTCGAAGCAGAATAAGCTTCAGTTATCAGAAAGCAAACAGCTTTATCAATCACATCAGCAAAAGTAACGGTATAATCTTGTCCACTAACAATGAAATGACCACAAAGCAAATGACAGAAATGCCAGACTGAAAAGAAGTTGTTTTTGAAACAAGGCCTTCCAGATTTAAAGAATTCTCTAAAAGAGAAAGTCTCTGATCTGAGGCGTAATGCAGATGGAACAAGCTGACTGTGGGACTGAACAACGTGAAGGGTTATTTGTGATTTCATTTTGAACTTAACTGAATCTTTCTTGAAATTAGCTACTATGTGTTAAGTGATAGAGAAATTGGTAAAATTAGCAAAGTAATTTGTACCACTGTAAGGTAAGACGGGGGTGCTGACCTTTCAAGCATTAGTCCTTTGCCAGAGCGAAATTGACTTAACTTTATTGACCAAGATTGTTCAGTCAAGATAGTTGGACATTAACCTCATTCTTTCTTGCAAAAAAAGAACTCTGCCATTATGCAGCCATCTTGAGCTCACGCTTTGTCAATAAAGCATAAGTACTAGGTTCATCATCACCTGAAAGTGCACTTCCTTAACCAATTTCCTCCAGCTTGGAGAGGAGAAGAAGACCCCAGTATGGTGTAAAACCATTTGACCTGCAAGAAATAGACAGACATACTCCAAAGGCCCCTGAGTTGGGACCAGATGGTTTTTGAAAAGCAAGTTTATTCTGTCTGCAGGATGTGCATATAGCAGTAAAGCTTATCTGAGATTTAAGGGTTATGATCTGCCAGCAAGGACTGTCCATTTAGGCTTGTCTTGATGCTGAAGAGGATTTGCCAGTTGTGGACTCAATCAAAACATGCAGTCCCTGGAATCAGCTTTGAGTATCTCTTGAGAGATTGCTGTAATTCATCTTATATGTAAACCTATTTGCATATTCTGATATTACTGTAATTTTTTTTTTCCATGGATTGTCATCTTCAATAGAAATTATTCTAAATGCAGTGTCTTGTCTACACCTTCACCCAAAACTTCATTTCAGCCATTTTTTACACCAAACACACACACACCCCACCCCTATGAGGAGCATAAACTCTTAATTACCAATTCTAAAATTTCCAGAATGATACATGTATCTAAAATATAGCCATGTACGTCACTAGTTAATAATTTAAAACCCTATGTGGAATAAATCTGGATTTGGATGCACTGACCCAAAAATCCCCAGATAGCTCTTACAAAGTATGACTTTATAGTTTTTATCATTTCCTTCAATCTAGTCAAGCATTGCAGCAATGTATCACTCTTGTAAAAGATAGCAATGGCATGATTCGCCCAAAATCACATGTACACGTAGTGTACAATAATTGTACGTTTGGATTACAATCGTTTGTATAATATACAAATTCATTAGTGAGAATAATAATTCATCTAACCTTGCTCCACATGCTGATAACAGGAAAGTTGCAATCACATCTTGAGTCACACAATAACTTAGAGGAATACAATGTAGCACGTTCCTGTTCCAACTTAATATGCATAGTTGGTAAAACAGTACAACTAAAATATTCACATGGTAATCTTTTGTAAATGGAATTTTTTGTTTTTCATTCTGTCCATTGCAGCTTGCTGAGCTCTGCCCTTGGGTACTTAATGGGTGCATGCAATTAGTTACAATTACACAGACTTTGAAACAGAACTTTGTTTTTACCTCATAAAATTAATGATCACAACATCTCACGAAAACTGTGTAGTCTCATGCGCAGAGTGAGATGCCACTCCACTTGTCTGTCTGGATTTTTAACTCTATCTTGTGCTTCTTTCCACTACTGTGCATTTTAACTGAAGAAACTGAGACAACTAACAGTAGTCTTATAAACTTGTCACTAACTATAGTATGAGTACTGTACATAGCTTTAAGAATCTGTGCGTGGCCGTTTATTTGCCAGTTGCTCTTTACATTGGCGTGCCTTATCGTATAGTTTAAGCAACTGAGTGGCTTCTCTCAGCTGTGTTCTCCTGTCCAGTTCTTGTTGGCAAGCTTCCTGGCTGTGTTTTGTCTCTGCTATGCTGCGTCCCAAAGAAGCAGCAAGTTCTTCAGCTTGAAAATCCGCAACAATTTGAAGATTCTCATCGGAAAAGGAGACAAAGAATGCAGGATCGCTTTTTATTCGGATCAAAAGTTCTGCTGAAATGTTGGCCATGTCACCTGCATCTGGTTTATCAATTTCCAAGCTTTCGTTGATTTCTAAACTTTGTCCAAAACTGCCAGAGTTTGGTTGACTGTAGCCTATACCAATACAACACAAAATTATTTCGGCAAGCTATAGTAAGCTTATTTAGGATTGATTCTTATGTTTCCATACTAAGTTGGCTAGCGGCCCATTTTTAGACCTTCACTCTCTTCTGTTGATACATGCACTGTTAAACTTTCATAGGTTGTAGAATCATGAGATTGCCAGGCATGCTATGAGATTTCATGACTAGAATTACTCACTTTGTACTCTCGCATTCCACTCTTCTCCATCAGAAACAACCATTAGCTTGGTTTGCTCCTCGAGAAAACCGAAATAATCTTCGTCTTCGATTTCTGTGCCATCACTTTCGAGGAAAACACGAATGTTCGTTGTAGAGATATCTAACTTAGTGCAAGCTTTATCTTTGAGCTCTTCCAAATTTGCTACGACGATACCGTTGGTTTTTGACCGCCTGGAATCACAAATTTTGTATGGTTTTCGCTTGTCTTTTTCCATATCTGCATCAACTCGTACTGTCCGCCATTTTTATTTGCCGGGGAGCCCGGCCTGCAGCAACTCGTGCCAGTCTCCGTCAGGCGTCTTGGGTTCGGTTTCTTGTTCTCTTTTGAATAATGTCAAAGAAATCGGTCTTAGAAAAAGTTCAAATCTTTGACACTTCAGACCTACCACGCCTTAGGGATACCGATCTGTCTCATAATAAGGACTAGACCGTTTACACGATCTGTTTCATTTCCGGCCTTGGAGCTCGAGGCCATTTCTCGAAGGGCCCATCCCGTGGTTGGAGGGGGAGGGGTGGGGGTAGTGTCTTTTATACGCTATATAGGTATGCGCCGCCTGATAGGGTAGGGTATCCTTTTTAGTATTTCTGATATTGCAGACCTTAGATATTCCTTAGATAGGGTCACTAAATTGCAGTAACTATCCCGAAGTTGGGTAAAATAAGTTGAAATCAGATCTGAAGTCCCACAACAGCTTCTACAAAAAGCGCAAATTTCATCTAAATAATTTAAGCCCACGTTCATTCTCTTCACGTCCAGAGGAGCTTCTTATAAGTCTCCAGTACACTATATTCCTGATGACATCGGGGTTTGAAGAGCAAATAATGCAGTGTTCATTATTTTACTATAGTTCGACCTTGGGTTTCCACTGATTTTCGTCTTTTACTTTCTAGTCGTGTTTCGGATATGTAAGTGTGAAGACAACATAATTATGGTCCTTTTTCCAGGTCCTATTTGGAGGTCAGGAAAGACTGAAAGATAAACCATGGTTCTTACGCGGGAGTTAATTACGATGGCATATTATTGAGCTAGGTTTCTTCTGGTATTCTATGCTTGATGCTAAACGTCCAGGTACCGAGGAAAAGAAATGAAATGACTTACCAGTTACACAATTATGAGTTATCTTTTTCCCCGTAAATAGGGTGCCGCTTCTTGGTTGTGGGCCTTAAAAAAGGGGTATCAAATCTCGATTATTTACCCTATAAATAGAGTCAGTGTTTGAGAACCTTGACGGCACACACCTATCCTAAATTGTCGGGAGTACTATCCCCGGGAGGTCCAATAAGCGTCGGGCTCGGGAAGCTATCGCAGTGTTTATAACGGGGATTACAATTTTGTCGATTGTACCATTTAAATAATACAATTCTCAGTTAACTTGCTCGTTAGTACACTACGAACTACAGAAACATTCCATTGACAGCAACTTTTAAAACAACCATGGATTGAGACCATTCTTAGGAAAACTACTGGACAATACCGTACTTTGGTACTCTTTGAGTGAGGTCCTAACGTTCTCATCGATGTAACGAACAGCAGTGTCTTTGTTACCCGTTCCACTTTCTCCACCCCAGCTTACCCACAAACCCCTACGAAACTATTTGATTTTCTCTTGTTGCTGAATTTCTTGACCTTTGTCTCCCGTAATTTCGTGATTGAACCCATCTGGAAAAGTTGAAAGTCAATCTTGTAGCAGTTACATGTACAAACAATAAATGTCATTCCCGTTTTCAAATACAGATTTGAACTCTTAGGAACAATTTAGTGATGACACTCGGAGCAAGTCTGGGCGTAACCGACCCAGAATTTCTCCCCAACCTCGAATCAATCGATACTACCTGTGAATGAAACGTTTTTTCTCGTTCTAATGAAATTCCCTGGACCTTTTGTTTTCTTTAGCTGTTTGATTCGGAAACCATATGGCGGCCCATGCCCACGTGTCACAATCTTACGCACGAAGCGTGAAACCCGAGAGAACAGCACAATTAAACCCTTGTTGACAATACTGAAAGGGCAATGGCTGAAGAATGCTCGTGGTTAAATTCTCTTTCTAAGTATTTAGGATGTTAATGATGAGTGCATTTCTGAACACCAAACTGATATCACTAATTGTTTGACAGAAAATCCGTACTTATAGTCTCAAAATGACTGATGCAGGTGCTTCAGTTTGTCTCTTACTGGCTATAGCAGTACCGGATGATCACCAGGATGCTTCTAATTTTTTTTATTATTCTTTTATCTATTTCACTTAGAGGCTCGAAGGTTATTGACTGACATAATAGTTAATTAACCAATTATAAGGGGTGTACCAAATTTTGGGCTGTTTAAATCTGCTCTCCATATCCATCCTGTTTTTTGTGAAGTATTGTGACTTAAGAGTGCCTGTTTTTTACTCCTGACTAAACTTGATCTACCGTATGTGCCCGCAGAAGCGTGCAATAAAAGCCTTGTTGCCCCCTTATATCATCCATATGCATATGAGGGGGAAATAATTACCCAAATTAATAAGGACGTCGAATAAGTTTACAGAGCTTTGTGAGCTGTAAATACCTAGTTAAAAGCCTGAGAGAAACGTTTTAGTGCTTAGAGATAAGACTATGAAGATTGAACACTTTGCGTGCTGTCATAAGTAGCGTGATATCTTAACGCCGTGCTTTAGTTTCTCATTACCCTGAGGTTTAAGCAGCAGTAACGCCCATGACCTTTTGATTCGCTATTGTTGCCTTAACTTTCAAATGTGCATGGTCTTTTAGCCCTGTAATCAAAGACCTTGCCAGCTAACTCGGGGAGGCAAGCGGAATCAGCTGCTTCATGGTTTGCACATGTGAGGTAAGCAGCGCAATTTACAGCGACTTAAGATACCAACGACAGCTTTCACGCACAACAAATTATTGCTACCAATGCCTTTTTGTACAACTCGAGGGGAAGAAGTCACCGATATTAGTTAGGAGCCCGACGAGTGTTAAACTCATTTTCTTATTTTGTTTCTTATTCTACGGCGGAGAATGCTGGACATGTCGCAATTGGACAAATTAATGGCTTCAAGATTAACACTGCGTCGCCAAGAATGGCAGAAAAACAGATGGCATTGTTACAGATAAAGCCAAGCTCTCTGCACCCTCATGATTCAAAGGGACAGCACAGAGAGCGTTAAGTCCAGCACAGAGAGCGTAAAGTTCAGCACTGGGGAACTGCATCTGGTAACTCGGCAGCCACGGACATTCGAAAAAGAAAAAACCCTCCAAATTACTATTTAGATTGCTTTACCTGACGAGGACTTCTCAGCGCAAAGTTGATCTGTAAGTTTATTTATATGATATCATTTTTGTTACACCTTTTTGCAGAATAAGTAACGGAAATTCGACGAATTCGAAGCGTATGCGGTTGAGCTATAATTTCTTTCTGGGAATACAACTTTTAAAGTCACTAAAAACACAGCACATGCAGTTGTAGAAGGATTTGTTCTCAGATTGTGAAACTGCATGCAGCTAGCTAGTGGTTGATAATAGTCGTAAGCACTTTTAGGCGTTACCCGGCCTCTGTTTTTGTTATTGCAAACGCCGGTATCTTTGAATGCGATTAAAAGCCGCCTGAAATCTTAGCTCGCAGAAGGGCTACTTAAGCCGTAAGAAAAGAAATAACTTGACCGACCTCGAAATTTGACTTGGACAGTAAACTGAAGACTTGAAAGATTTCTGCTAACATTTCATGAATGTTGAGTCAATAAAGATCATTGCACCTGAAAAGCTCCACTCCCCCTGACAAAATCTTCCACAGAAAAAAAAAATACGGACGGTTTGTCTGCCGGTTTGTTTGTTTGAAAATACATCGGTATGCAAAATGTTAGGAACTGATTTTTCACTGAAATTACTGATTCTAACAAGTAAACAAACAAAGATAACATGCCAAACTGGTCGATTTGCAAGAATATAGAAAGAAAAATAAATCGAGTTAAAATAACAAATAATTGAAACTTAACTATTTAAAATTCAACGCTGTGAAAGACATTTTATTTCCTTACAAGAACATCTTCCAGAGTAGCATTTTGGCTTTTCGTGAACAGACATTGAACACGGCTCTCCAGTGGTACTGTAGTTATTACTATGCAATGTGACTCTAATTGTTTCAGCCGCGGATCAAACCATGCAATATATGTGCCATTCTCTGAAAAAGTAATGAATGGTGCTCAGTGTACTATTGTACTGTTTGTTTTCCTGTACAGTGTGGTTCTAACTTTTAAAGCTGTGATTCACACCATACCAAGTGTAACCGTTCTTTGAATGATACTGAAAAGTACTGTACTCTGGTACTGCTTGTTTTACTAAACAGCCGTCGTGGTTCTCACCTTTTCACCGCATCTGTAGATCAAACCATGCTATGTGGCCATTCTAAGGATAGCTACTGCATAGTACTGTATTCTGGTACTGTTTGTTTTGCTAGTCGGTGTATCTCTAGTTTTTTCACCCGTGGATCAAACCATGCAGGAGGGGTACAGAATGACCCCCTCAAATTTTCAAGTGCTCGCAAAATTTCGCCGTTGCTCGATTTGCTCACAAATTTTAGACGAGTGTACGCTTGCTCGTGCTCGCAAAAGTTTTGTAATTGCTCGTATGCTCGAATTTTCGTTGGAGAACTCCATATACTCGCTGCTCACCAGCCAATTTTTTTTTCTCAGGTGAAGTGCTTGCTGCTCTCGAGACAAATTCGGTCATTGCTCGTGCTCTCGAAACTGATAAAACACAGTCCTCGCATGCTCGCAAATGCTCGCAAAGACCATTCGATACCTCTTGCGCGCAGTGATCATTCTTTGTGAAGCTCAGGCCACTCAATCAGTGCTGTACATACTGTGGTTTTGTTTGTTTTACTATACAGTCTGGGTCCAACCGACTTTTTCATCTGAGGTTCAAACAATTTGAAATATACTATTTTTTTTAATTATACAGTGTGGTTCTGACAGCTGTGAATCACACCATACAGCGTAACCGTTCTTTGAAAAGCTACTGAACAGTAGTGTTGTGTTGTGGTACTGTTTGTTTAACTATACAGTGTGGTTCTAACGTTTTCATCTGTTGATCAAACCATGCAGTGTGACCATTTCTTTGTAAAGCTACTAAACAGAACTGTACTGTGGTACTGTTTGTTTTACAATACAGTGTGGTCGTGTCTAACTTTTTCATACGTGGTGGATCAAACCAGGCGTTGAGTGTAACCAACTCCAACATGTCATAGCTCACAGAATAGATGGGGGGAAGGGGAAGGGTGGAGAGTGTAGAAGGAAGAGATAAAACTGAAACATGGATGGTTTTCTAGGGCTTAAACAATTTCGTGCTGTTGTTACTGTTGTTATGGGCATTTTTTAAGTTTGACCCAAAACTGGTTATCGATTGGACGATATGAATGGGAAGGACTCGAATTGACATGTATGTCGGTTAAATTTTATTTTCCTTTGTTTCAAACTCATTATCACAAGTTACCATATCAAAAAACAAAGGAAAATGTAATTCAAACCAAAGAAAAAATTGAACCAGAACATTTTCGCCCACGCAAGTTCAGTAGAGACGGCCCCGAGTCTCGGTCTCTCGGACCTTCGATTTACGGAAGGAAACAAAATCAGTAAAACGCCTCCTTGCACTTTCGCCACCCACTAAGACTTAACACAAGTCTTAGTAATGGTAATAGGACTGAGTGGAGTCCAGTTCGGTCTGTAATCATACGAGTGATTAACAAAATCGGACGACCGCGTCGCGGGAGTCCGATTTGTTTAATCACGAGTATGATTGCAGACCGAATTGGACGACACGAAGTCTTATTACCAATTAATCATAACTTTAACAAAATTTTTTATATATAAACTTATATTTTTCTTAATCAAAACACGTGAAATTCCAAGCTTTGTTTTGCTAGCAGTGAAAAAAAAAGCCATTTAAGCGCGCGCATGATGGCGCGTACTGTCCAATTACTCAGGCATGACGCGTACTGTCCAATTTAACTGTCCTATTAAGGCTGAAATCAGGGCAGTTGATAGCCAATCAGATTTGAGAATTTTGTTATAGTTATGATTACAAATGGAATTGCCGCATGCATAATTTGTTTTTCTTCTAGTGCCTTGTGATACTAAATCAACTGAAAAGTGTCTTGACGCACGGAGGTTTGGAGGGGCCATCCCCTCTCTGAGGGCTTTAAATTACGCCTTCAGTATTAAAGCATTTTACTGGGAATCTCTAGAGATACTTATTACGGTTAGAACCTCGCAGTACTTAGCACTCTGCAGTAACTTTCCGAAGCTCCCCAAAACATGGTCATACATGCCGTATGGTTTCATATAGAGACACACTCTGTACAGTAAAATATGTAGTATTGTAGTACATATGCTATTCAGTGGTTTTCCACTCCCGCTGAATGATCACACCGTCTGTATGGTTGATGAATGCAAAGACGATAACTTCAGAATCACACTGTATAGTACAACTAGTCGAGTCTCGTAGCATCGTTTAACGAACGGCGATGCTACATGGCTTGCTTTGATCCACAGATAAAAAAGTTAGAACCAAACTGCACAATGAGTGAAACAAACACACAGTACAGTAGTGTTCAGTAGTTTTCAAAAGAATGGTCACGCTGCGTGGTTCAATCCGCTGATGAACTGTGACCATGAAAAGTCAGAAGTTTCCCAAAGACTGGTCAACTGCATGGTTTGATACAAAGAGGAGAAAGTTAGAGCCACCCAGTATAATGACACAAAAAGCACTACCGTAAACAATTTCATCCCCCGATGTGAAGATAGAACAATACTGAGGTTGATCGGCGTAAAACGTGCACCATGTGGTGTTATCACGTTAGCCAACCACGGACGATAAATTTAAAAGTTGTTTGTTATATGCAGGGGCTTATTTCGTGAGATATTCCGACCGGGACGGGAATGTCATTGTAACGAATTCCGGCTTGTGCAGACTTTTAGGCGTCTGACGCTTCTACTAAACACGTTTCGGTTTTATCGTAACGCGAATTGTCACGCACATCTGTGAAGTTAGCAACAAACAAACCTAGCACTAAGTCTCCTCCAGGCGTTGAAAATATACATCTTTAGTGATATTTTTGTTCGCACTCACACACTCACACCCTTTTTTTCTGCTCATCAATCAATCAATAAACTTTTTAAAGGCTCGTTGTCAGACTGTGGAGGTGGCACTTGCACCTTGATGGAACCCTGAAAAGGAAATGGTATGAACAGGCAGGGGTGACGTTGTTAGCAAAAAAATATTGTTTGTTTATCAAAACTACAGGGTCTTGCAAGCTCACAATATCCTCCCCCGTCTAGACGTCTGCAGGGTAATAAAAAAAGCCTCTAGCCCACCCCAAACTAGAAATCACGTTCTCGTTTCGACTGATAGCAAAAACAAAGTGATTTTAGCACCAGTTTAACTATAAAAAGTCACACAGTGACCATTTACCACAGAGCTAAAACGAAACGCGCGCTGTCAAATTTCGGCCCAATATTGTCGTGAATATTATTGTTTGAGTACAAAAATTAAATAGACTTTTTCTGCAATACTAATATGCGGAAAAAATGCTTTAACAAAGCGCAAGCCACAAGGCTAATAAATGCTTTATATTCCTCACTTTCCTTGATTTGATCGGATCTTGCTATAATGAGCGAAGACATCCAAGGAAACAGTAACAAATGAATACTGATGCCTTTAGGTTCTTGTCTTTAGAAAATGTAATCTAGAGAAAATGTTCTAGAGAAACTCTGCTGCTACTGAAGAATATCGCACTATGGTTCTGTTTGGTTTGCTATATATACACTCTTTTACTGATTTTAACATTTTTACACATTGAGAAACAAACCATGCGGTGTGAGCAATTTAAGAATACTCTATTTTGGAAGTGAATATGTTCATGTATACAGTGTGGCCCGGCCAAAGCCGCTGAAAAGTACTGTGCTGTGATTATTTTTTCAGTTGTTGTTGCTTTTGCGTTTGGCTTTGTTTTGTTGTTGTTGTTGTTGTTGTTGTTGTTTTGTTTTTCTTTATGCATTATGGGTAGAGACTATATATTTCTCGGTGCGGGCTCAAACTGCAACTAAATCAGGATTCTTGGCGGAAAATTCCTAAACATCACTATAAGTTGATAAGATTTGTTTCAGCGACCATTTTACCCACTGTAACCATTCTTGGGAAAGCTGCTGAACTGTGCAGTGCTGCGCCATACTATTTGGTTTCCTAAACAATTCTGGTGCAGGCTAACGTTTTCACCAGTGTGGATCAAACCTTGAGGTGTGACCATTCTTTGGTCACGGCTGCTGAAAATTACTCTACTATAGCACTGTTTGCTTTACTATACAGTGTAGTACTAAATGTTTGATCTGTGAAGCATACTATGAAGTGTGACCAATGGATTCTCACAGAGTGCCTTTCAATATCCATCTGGTACTTTCTCCGTTTGCCCCGGTCTGTACATACCTCTTATTAATCGAGTTCGAGGTCCGTACTGTAAAATACGGATCTTCGTTTTTTCCCGTCGATTTATGGCCCAAGCGCCCAAGCCCAAGCGCGAAGCGCTTGGGCCATAAATCGACGGGAAAAAACGAAGATCCGTATTTTACAGTACGGACCGAGAAAACGAGGTTAATAAGATATTTATTATATCTCTGGAGTCATTTTGGCGACCAAAACAAACTTTAGCGGGCCGTACAGTGAAGTACGGCCCGCTAAATTGACCAATCATAGCGCGCGTACTAACTGAGAGATATAATAAAAGGCCTTACATGCCGTATTTCGCAATACTCTATTTTTGACTAACCCACTAATTGACGACTTTTTTAGCTTTAGCAATTAGCTGACTATAAGCAGAACAAGCTTAAGCCACAGTGAAAAGCGGCAGTTGAATAGTAAGTGAAATCGGCCGTATGCTACTGTATCTGATAAACACATTTACAAGTAGCTTTTAGATTGTTGTCAACAGCACCGGTAGAACGGAATGCTATCTAGTTAATCTTCCTTACACTACTCGGATAGAATCTGCGCACAAATAGAGTGCCTGCATGATACGTCAGTCGTGATTTTGACACCCAGTAACTTAAACCAAGCCCAAGAGAGCATAATGGTGTTCTCTTGCTAAACTGAGCATTGAAACGATATGGCGCGTTGACCAGGCGGGGTTATCCAAGCAATGCCAGCTCATGGAAGTTAAAATGCGTAAAATGTCTGTGCTGTGAATTGAGTTTAACATTGTGCTAAAATTTTTCAATGTGGTTTCTTTCGGTGCAGTAGATGTTCATCGAGTAAAAACATCTTTTAAAATGCATCCTGCGTTTCTACAACGTTTCCTTTATCCACGATAATACAAAGCGGACACGTTGTCTTGACACATGTTAAAGTCATTGAGTCAGCTCTTGTCGTTCACGGTCACGTATCTCGGGTCAGACATCCAAATTACAGACCGATTCATATCTCATGACTTTGTTGTGTTCATATGCATTGGAAAAATACCAGTTAATATCTCCTGGATGTTATGCGACCGACAAATATATTATGCATATTATTCTCGCGTTTTACATGGGCATGCAGCGATTCTTATCTAGTTGATATTCCCGTGTTTCACTAGAGAGAAATTAAATACACCAATCACGGTTAACCTGCCGTATTCCATAAGTCCGAGACAACAGGTATTTCGCGTGGTTGACCAGCCTTTTCCGTTTCACTGTGTTTTCGTCCCATCCGATTTCAACTGCTTCATCAAATACTCTAAAAAACGAAAGACACGTAAATGCTTTTTTGGCCGTTAGAGAAATTGTTATCTAAAATACAGACCTCTAGAACCGTTGGTCTGTTATTGTAGATTTGTCTTTATTTGGCGTTATCGTTTCTTAAAATGTACTGGAAAAGCTTTTACTTCTTTTTACCGTACCGTTTTTTTTTTGTTTGTTTCCCCCACTGTATAAACGACGAACTACAAATACTTTGTTGGTGCTTCAAGCACGTCTATTCAATTTGTTTCAGTTTTCCTTACCTTCTTTCACAGTTTATCAACGGATGTAATAATCTAGGAGAAACGTTCCCGTTCCGTCGCAACCAAAACGTGACACGTTGCGCGTCTAAGGCGTTAACGCCTGCGCCAACAAGACCGCGATTGCCGGCATTTATAAACGCTTTTTAACTATCCAGATAACACCCCGCCTTCACTTTGACTCTTGGTTAAATTTAATTGATTATAAAATCATTCATAATGCGATAACTTAAAACTTAATCTAAGCGTGAAGGCTTAATTCTAAGACAGGAAACACTTCATTATTGCTCCTTCATGATGGATGATTATGTTTATGTAGCAAGCGCTTTTTAACTATTCCTTCCTGTTTAAGTTAGAAAACATCCGT
>OX453272.1:10838201-10940701 GCA_949710005.1 Ricordea florida
GGCAATTGAGAAACTGCTAATGCAAAATATTATCCACATCCGTCTGGTATTTGAGAACAGCTCGTAGAGTGATCGACAAAATACTTTGCTATTATAGAATCACCTGACGCGCTGCGAAGATACATTGAAAACAACTGGTTTCGAATCAAACATCTCGACGCAATGCCGTATTTTGCTAAATTCCAGATCTTCACTCTATTTCCGACAAGGTCGTAGAGCTAAATTAGTTTCAGCTTTCAATAAACTTAATTTCCGTTATTGCGTTGTCTTCTTTCGTAAACTGATAGTTGAATAGCCTTTGGTTTGATCTTTACCTCTCCAAGCACTGAAACGTTTTAGATCTCTTCTAAGGGGAAATGTAGTTGTTTCAATTTTTTTTTAAGTAATTCGCCTGTGACGAATATTTAGGATGCCTTTTTTTAACTCCAACGGAGATTGTGAATGAGTAACTGGTTTCACTGTGATTATATAATATTAAGCTCTTTGTAAACGTTACCGGAAAAACACATAGTTTACAAAGTATCTCTGATGATAGACCTAACCTAAATTGACAAACTCTGCTTCCTCGCTGCAAAATTGCTAATCATAAAAATGGGAACGGCTGGACTAAGGGATACACTGGTAAATCTTGAGGGTTTTTTTTTTAATTTTAATTTTTGTTTTTGGCGATCTCAGCATGGTCTAAAATAAAAGCCATTTTGGATTGTCACAATGTGATCCAGTAAACGAGATTATATTATTAATCAGGCTCACATGCTTGCGAATAAAAGTGAGGGTGAAAGGTTTATTTAGTGTTATCTGCGTAAGGCACGTTTGCAACCACGTTTCGAGTTCCCTGGTCGACAGTGCGGCCTCTAAACGTAGGTAGGTCGAACTTCCATATTAAGAGACGACGCAGTGAGTTTTGATCATGACTTTGTTTGAGAAACATGCACTCTATGATTATAAACAGTACAGTACTGTGATATACATGGTACCGTTTGTTTCAGTGTATAGTGTGGTTCTCACTTTTTCATCTGTGGATCAAACCATGCCGTGTGACCATTCTATGGAAAGCTACTGAACAGTGCTATACTGTGGTGTTGTTTGTTTTACTATCATACAGTACGGTTGAACTTGGTTACCTGTAAATCAAACCATTTAATGTGACCATTCTTTGGATAGCTTCTGTGCAGCATTGTACATACTGTGATACGCCAGATTCACTACACAGTGTGGTTCTTGATTTTTTATCTGTCGATCGAACCTCGCAGTGCTACTAGCATTGTTAGGAGGCTGCTATAAAGTATACTAGTTAAGTGGTACATTGGCTGACTATACAGTGAGCTTCACTGACACCGACTTTCTCGATTATAATTTCATGTCCATCTTCAGAACGGCTTTATTTAAACATATTTAAATGCCAAAGTATTTTAACTACGTCACAATGTTTAAGCTTTACTTGGAAAATGTGGTAATAACTTTATGTATTTTATAAGAAGTCATGGAAAACAACTGAGGGGAGTCGGCTCTCTATTACTTCAAATTCCCTGACAATTTTAGAGCGAGAACACGTAAGACTTAGACTGCTACTGGCAAGACAATATTGCTTTTTTGTCTGGAATTTTCGAATGCTCCTTGAAAATTGTCATTCCAGCAAGAATTTCATTTCTGTGCTGGAATTTCCGGAAATCAGTTTGGTTAATAGAAAGAGCACTACCCTCTGTCTTCAAGCTTCATCCGTTTTCAGTTTGATTCCTGTACATCATCAAGCACATTCTGATAAAGTCAGTCCTGCATGGCGAATTAATAGGCACGCATTGGTTTACGTCCCAGTCAGTCAAAATGCACCAATACGATAGCTATTTAGACATGCAATCAAAAGACATTCATAACCACATAAAGAGCTATAGAGAACTGAAAAATATTCAGTGAACTTCCAATTCCATCAGACGATCCCTTTTTCAAATCAAAGTACCGGGTAGGCCATGGATTATTCAGAAAGGAAATGACACTGTAATATTTTTTTTGGAGGGCATAAGAAACAGAAAAAGGAGTGACCATTCTTTATAAAGCTGCTGCACTGTAGTGTACGGTGGTACTATTCCGTTTGCTACGTACACAGGGTTGTTCTAACTTTTTCATATATAAATAAAAATCATATGACGTTGACCATTCCGTTGAGAGCTACTGAAAAGTATTTCATGCTGCCTTTTCTATTACATATTTTGTTGTACTATATGGACAAAAACATGCAGTGTGTGCAGTCTTTGGAAAGCTACTTAACAGTACTGTAGAGTTCGTTTTGATATTAAGATTTTTCCTTGTCATTTTAAAACGGCATCCACTGCGACCATTTTTTTTTGGGGGGGAGTGGGGGGGGGGGTCGGAGGGGAGGGGAAAACTACTGAACACCACTGTACAGCGCTATCGTTTTGTTCTTTATCGCAGGTTGCTGTTCAGAGGTTATAGCCATGGATAAAACTCTGAAGCGTCAACGTGCGCTAGAAAGCTAATGAGGAATTAACACTTTTTGCTTAAATTTGTTCGCAAATTATTTTTCTTGATTGGTATTCGGTGCATTTAAAAGTGCAGAGGTTACAAGGAAACATAATATTTTTGGATTGAATTCCTATTACTGCTGTTAACCTGAAACTCCTATAGACATTTGAGCATTACTTATAAATAACCGGTCGAAATCCTCCCCGTGAGGGGAAGTTGATATGTGAAGGGTGCGTCGTGAAAGAGTTTTTTATTGCTTCTTCAAAATTATTGGTTTGCAACTGGATTCCTAGTGAAAGAATTGGCTACTTAGCAGCGCGTTGCTGTCAGTGTCGAAATGTTAGGTACTTTCTCTGTGTTGACAATCTGTATTTAGAAAGAATTTGAGAGTCACGCTGCAATTTTATTTTGTCATTTTTACAAATACCTTTCGAGGGCAGCAGGCTTACTAAATCTGTATCATCTCTTTTACTATAAAAGTAAAAATAAATATAAGCAGCGTTTTACTAAGTCGAATCTTTAAAAATCGCAAGAGTGCTAATGAATAAACATTGGTGTTGGCACAAAAAAATGAGACGCTGTTGAGAAACGAAGAGTGGTTTAGCTCGTCATGTGAAAATCTATAGCATTTTAATAAAATTATGTAGCCTGAAATTTCCGGTTTTAAACTAAGTGGTCATTTTTATACTGACAAAAATGATCGCAGCTAATTGGTGTGTGACACGAAATTTTATCATGCAGTCATTTTGAGATTGTTTCTATTTATGACAAGATTAACTTGATGACGATAACCTTTAAGTTGTCCGAGGTAATCATGTCAATGTAAAAATTCTTCTGTCCATTTTTAGTCGCACTTACACACACTAAATTTGACTATCATTGATGTATTTATTGTTTTTAAGCCCCCAAATTACCTTAGTAGCTTAGATAAATACGGCATTTATCGCCTGGTAAATACAAGAGCGTAACTCATATCTACTTGAAAATAAGTCTTATTATCTAGAATATCTTCTACAAATATCCTAAGACGGATTATATACGCTGTTAACAAGTTGATTGAGAAACCATTGGAATAAATTAACAATATCCTTCACAATAATTTAGTAAAGCAATAGTGACTATGGAAAGCAACCCAGCAATATAATTTCAGAATAATAGGTACATATCCTATGGAAGATTTTGAAATCAGCAAAATAAATAAAGAATTAAGGAAAGAACCAACACCTTGTTAAAATACGATTTTTTTCGCAAGCGAAGTTATGAATGCTTATATAGGTTTCAGCGTAATGTTACACCAGGAGGGACCTTACCTAATCAGTAATCGTATAGCAGTTAAGACTTTTTTAAGAGTACTAGATATTCCAGACGACCTAGACGTTTTGCAGCGCTTTCCGCAATATCAATACACGTTTTCAGAACGTTATTGCTTTAAAATAAGATGCCAATTGTCCGGCATAATGGTCTTAGTTTAAAGCCGGTTATCAACTGCCGCATCTGCCTTCCGATACCGTAATTTCACAGACCTCCCCTATAACGTATGTAGCCATTAGAATGATGATATGATATCGTATAGACAGTTTATGATCTACAGATGTCAATTGCACCAATTGCACGTATAGTTGTAAATCTAAAACGAGATATAAAAGTTTCATCCTTTACTAGTACTGTTCATGATTCCATCTTTTTAGGATTTTGGCCAAAACAATTGAACAGTGCGATATTGCATTAATTACATCATAAACGCTTCGTTTCAGAATGTACAATATTGTTAAAACCACGATTTGAATTGCAGTGTTTGCGCTTCCTGCATATATCGGTATAAGACCTAGTACATTTTAAACACACGTCGACTCTTAGGTTCAAAACTCTCAGTGTTGGATAAAGGCTTCCTACTTACTTCAGTTCTGTCTGTTTATATACAGATTAGTCCTAAGTTTTCTAAATACTTATAAAACCATTCAGTGTGTCCTTTCTTCGGAAAGCGACTGAGTAATATCGAACTGCGCGTGGTGCTCTTTGTTTTACTATACAGTGTGGATCTAACTTTTTCATGGGTGAATCAAAATGTATACATTGTAACGTTAGCCATTCTTTGGAATGCTTTTGAACCGTAATGTACTGACGGTGGTTGTTTTACTATACGGCAGCGTAGTTCCAACTTTTTCCTCATTGAAACAAAACATGCTGTGTGGCCATGAAGGCTTTGGAAACATTCTGCACAGTTGTACTGTTTTATTATTTTCTTATCCGGCTCGCTGTACGTAGGGTGCCGTCAAGTTTTTTACCTGTGAATCAAACCATCATGATGCAGTGTGACCTTTCCCTAAACAGAAATGTACTGCGGTACTGTTTGTTTTACTGTGGTAGTGTAGTTATAAAGTTTGTATCAATGTTTAAAACCATGCATTGTGACTAATCTGTGGAAAACCAGGGTTAATGAAGGTCTTATCTTTTCACCTGTGTATGAACGCATATAGTTTTACTATTGCTTGGTAAGCAACAGCCGGAACTGCATCTTTTAACAATGAAAAGATCACGCATTTTCTCACTTTTCTGTAAATGAAGCTATTCGATCTTACAATTCTTTGAGAATGAGGCTGCTTAGTCGAAAGTATTGTATTACAGTATGGTACATTTTCAACCCACTCAGTACATTATGACTCGACAGTTTTAGGCAGTCGAACAGACTCTAAGCGGCTATCATGCAGCGTAGAAAAAAAACTGCCCTTTCTGTCAGGTAGAATGACATAACTGTTTGGATAATTTTCACAATTTAAGCGTCCCCAAAAACCTCAAGTTGACTAGTCAGACAAGCGGATAGATTAAGCCAGAGTGACAAGTCAGTCACTCAAGTTTACTAGGAATCTTGCGTTTCTACAGAACACTGGATTTTGAACTTGCTCTGCTGAAACTTAAAGGTTTGAAATACAAAACTAGGGGCTTGTATTCATGCTGTGCAAAAGGAAACGGAATAAATAGAAATAGTTGAGCAATTTTCTAGTTGTAAATCAAGTGATGGATATGGTATGGCTTGAAAAGCATAACGTGTTTTGGAGAATATTGATCGAGTCCCGAATTCTCTGAATTCAAATCGAAAGTCTCGGAATCTCAGGCTAATTCAGTGCCAGAATTTGGGGAGTCTCGGATTCTAGTAATTTGAAGGTGTAGGGCTTAGAGTTATACCCCATATAATGCTATATAAAACCCTAGTGTAATACTGTACATATCCGCCGGTGAATACGGAGTAATCGATTGACATTGGATTGAGCTCGAGTCGTATTTTGCATAAGTAAACACCGTTACCTAACAAAGGTAGAATTTTGAAGTTCGTTTCGGGAGCAATGTTAGCTCATAGTTTACTAACAGAGCTGGGGTGTTTTAAAATCTTAGCTTACATAATCGGGGGACTTTAAAATCGATCATGTCGAAAAAGGTGGTGTCGAGCCGGCTACAATCTCAGCCATCATTAGTCGATGGAACTTTAATTGACAATCCGCTGCGATACTTCGAATATGATTCGAATGGTATACCGGCTCCTCCGAGTCATTAGTCTACTAAAAAGCCCTGCAGAGTCAATACTTAATCATGCACCCGACCCTTTGTTGGCATGGACATCTGCAAGCATAGAGTCAACGAATATACTCGTTTAAAGGTTAAAAAGGAATGTTTACTGCTAATCATTTCTCCTTTTCATGCGGTTTAACTTCTTCATCTACTTCACTGAAGTGATTGTGGCAAGCTTGCTGCATTGCACTGAAATAGCTCGGTGCACTCTAACTCGTGTTTTAATCAGTGACAGGTTTAACTGAAATTCAGTCGTGCGAAGTTAATTCATGAATCACGATGAAATCTTCGGGTTGCTATTTCAAACCGTTATGACTCCTTGTGTATGTTGTGTTTTTCAGGAGCCAACACACGGCAAATGTACTCGTTTATATTTAGCCCTTCTGCGTACTCGGAAGCGCATTCAGTGCAGTCCAAATTTTGACTTCTCAGTGGAGAGGCGAATGTTTGTACACGGCTCCAACTTGAAAAGTTGGCTTCACGTATATTACATTACCAGTTAGCGTGATGAACGCTTCACGGCCTAATACGATACTTTCGGTGAAGAGCAGTTTCATTCATATGCAATTAAAACTATTAAAGCTAAGTAGACTCCACTTAGTTTTAAGAGATCTTTAGCCTGTCTTAATCTTAGATATGAAACACTCTATAAGCGCTTCGAGAGCCCGTGCTTCAAGTACCACCACACTGGGGAATGTATGTGCTACGGGACACGGGGCCTTGTCTTTGTACAACTGGTAAACTGATTTCTTATAGAAAACTCACAAAATGAGGTAAAAGACAATAGCTATACGATTAATCAGTGTTGTATCGCAATTATGCGTTGAAGGGTGGTAATCGAAGACTATATCTGTACCGTAAAGCGGGATAGTAAAACCACCCAGAAAGATCTTAAATGTTAAATTATTGTTGGAACTGAAGCGGCTCAGCTGAGTTGAGGAGTTACGAGAACTGAAGAAATCAACCGCCCGAAAAACATTTTCATTAGTTTGGCTGACCGTTTAAAGGTTTTCCCCACTAAGAAATGTTTTGTAAACAGAATAGACATCCTTTTGTTTGATGTTATTTTAAAGTTGCCACTTGACTGAAATGTTATTGTGTCCCATACTCAAAATAGAAGGGGAACTTGTTATAACAGGTGGAAATTTTATTTTATTGCAAGCCATGTGAGGTCATTCCATCTAAAAAGAGCCACACGTTTTTACCAGAATAAAACAGCTGGATTATTCATTGAGATTTCTGCAGGTTATTATTCTTGGCGGACGTGAGTATCGTTGCGTGCGAAGCGATAACTTGTTGGCAAAGATTCGTTTTGGTCGCTCAACACATCACGGCGGTACCTTTGAGCGACTTGTTTACAGCAATCGAGATGACAGCCGCGGCAATAACGCGGGAAAAACTACAAGTGTGCAACAATGAGGCCATAAAAGAGTGTAATTTGCTCTCCTTAAGTGCTTTTTTTTCCGGGGAGCAAAACAAATTCAATTGATTTATCGGATGTTTGGATCCGCCGGCTTGTGGTTAGCCATGGTAAAAGAGCCGCATTGATAAGTACTTAGGATTCGGTTGGCCAGTTGACGTTAAGAGCATCTAAGCGAATCGTACACGTGATGCACAAACCGTCTTTCAAGCTTCGAGTCTTGCTATACAATATATACAGAATTTTTAAAACAGCAACAAGTATAAGTAAGAAAACAAGCTCCATGCTTCAGTTCTGCTATGGCTCTGTGGTAGAGCGTCCGAACCAAATACCGTCCAGAGAATCCAGCAAGTCTCGACTCCTTTCGGGAGAACACGGATTTTTTTACCAAGATCAATACTGTTTTTTTCAGTAATTCGCGAGTCCCAACAAAAAGCAAACAGAACATTTTTATTATTTCTCACTTAACGTCATTTTGTTTTTATTTTATTAACTAAAAACCTGTATCGGATGTTAATACTTTGCTATCCGACAACACCGGTACCGTTTTCGTTCTGAATTTCGAACCAGCGATCAAAGCCAGAGCAAAAGATATAACTAAAACTCACTTGGAACAAAAAAAATATAGATATATATTTCATTTAACAGGTTTAAACGCTCGAAGTACTAAGGCTTTCAATCTGGTAACTTGTTTGTTGCGGACGAAGATAATCTTTAAAAGAGTTTATAGTTTCTAAAGAAACTCTAACGAAGATCTTTACATGTACCAGTGGAGCGCTCGAATCTTCAGCTCCCCAAAATCTTATAATGGTGGTCCAAAATTTTTGTGTTTGTTAAGATTCGTTTGTTTGCTTTATGTGTCTATGTTATGTAACAACTTCAGGTTATGTCTGGTGTAAGCCAGGATAACGGCAAAGGTAACCGAGTCGGAAATCCATGATATCACAAATAACATTCTACTGATCCATGTGCAAGGAAGGCAAACAGGTCCATTGGGGTCAAACATATAAAGTAAAGGTTAACCTGAGTAAATAACCCCACACGTTAGAGACAGAAAGAGGATCTACCTCAGAAAACGGCTGGTTCTTCATTTTACAACTGTTAACCATCTAAGGACATGAAAGGTTGGGCCCTTGATAAGAGGGCCGCGCACCCAAAAATGCAAACCATCTCATCGAGTTTTCCTAATGTTCGCTTTTTATGCCGGCTTCCTTTCTTCATTGAGGATTTGTCCGGAACTAACAGGAAATTAACGCTTAATCCTTGACGTTATAAGGCAATCAGGTTTAAGTTTTTAGCGTTTCAAATGTCTGCACCATCTATATAAAACGCAGCTATCGGAAAAAAAGCATTAATTCGATTTACGTACTAAGTCGCTGAGCACTTGAAAGTAGAGTGCAGGGTTGGTGGTTCTCGTCTCGCAAGTTTTTGAAGAATTGCTAAGCTCCCAGGAGTAAGCAAAGATAATTCAAGAAAGATTGACAGACTAAGAAGGCCTGCCCCGCTATCTTAAAGGTAAGGAGTGCATATTAATTGGCGAGCAAACACCAAAACCAGCAACATTCAAAGTGAGTGTCGTTATTTGCGAATCTGTATTAATTTCAGTAATGCAAGAAATTCAGACCATACAACTGTCTATATCAGTACCAGAGGTTCAAACTGAATTTTGCTTGTTCTATAATAACATTTAATAACACTGACAGACTCGGGATCATGTGCATTCCAAAAACGCTGAACAAACCGAACCAACTATTCGTTTAAAGTAACCTGCCTGAAATATGGCAAAAAGTCTAGAATTTTAATTATGAGTCACTTGTGTGTAAAGGCCTCTATCATTCAACTCAAAGCAGTTAGTAATATAGTTCAAAATCTTAGACAGTTTGGTTGTGTTCGCTATTTTTATCTTACGTCGGGAATTTATAACATGCTCAAATGCGATGGATTGTCCTAACTATCCGCGCTTTTCATGGTTAACAGTGTTTTCATTTGGTGGTTACCGTCTCCTTATTTCATGAGGTATATGCAACAAAAGTCATTATTTCCTGAAATTCAGGGCTCCTAAACCGTATTACTCAGCTGATGCTCGAAATGTATCGACAGAAAAAATATTTATGTTTTCGGTTTACAACCGCCTTTTTGTTGCATGTTCTAGCTTTCACCGTACAGTTTGGGTATTTCCAAAGACCCCCCAAGTCACTCTTTGAATTCTTCAATGAAGATTGTTTTCGAGTGACTTAAACAGGAAAGAAGCATGTCAATTTCAGAAATAGTTTCCGATGAATAAGGTAATAGGCAATTAGATGCCATTTCTCTGATATTCTGGATTTACTCGACTGTCTCCAGTTAAGGGTCATTAACTGTCGCTGTCCATCACCCTGACGAGAAAAAAAAATGAAATAAATCCAGCCCGATTGTCTGCAGGAATTCAAAGCAGATCGCGAAAGAACCACCCGAAAGCGTACAAATTACACCGTTAACAGAACGAGAATTAAAAAAAAATAGTATCCGTGTAGAAACCTGCGAAGTTTAAAAATCACTTTTGCGAAAATTCTCACGTACCTAAGAACCACAATTTCAAGGTTTCCATTTAATTTCCTTTTTTATCTAATTTTTCGCCGGAATTAGCGCGCGCGTCACAGGAAAACTGATATAAAAGCGGCAACGCCTACATCGTTTCCATATGAATGAGCAGAAATTATGGTTCCTTTATCTTACAGTGTTTTTTTTATATGTCTACCCTTTAGATTTCACGTCCCTATTTTTTCCTGACTTTAACCTAACTTTGACCTTGAAGCGCTCGAAAAGAGAGGCTGTTAGCAACCTTAAAATTATGTCATTTTTTTGGTGTGTATTCGTTCCAAGGTTGTCATTGTCAAACAATGAAGAGAGAGGCAAAGGATGGCTGCGATATAGCGGCGCGGAGATTCGAAATTTCTATTCGAATGTTGAAAATGATCTCACGAGTGAGTGCAGTAGCTGCAATACTCTTCAGTAGCCTCCCAAAGAAATGGCACACGAGATAGCCTGATCGATACAGAAACAACAATGTCTGTCGATCAGTAAATGACTGAAGAATTAAAATTTATACCAAACAATACTGTTTCGATCTTCGGAGAAGGACTGCTCGCACATCAGTTGCAATTTCGACACCTAAATCATAAGAACTATCCACAAATTGACATAGTACCGTGTAAATGTATATCAATGTAGTTAAACAAAGAAATTATGCAGTGTACAACTGAGCTCTTTATGGTGTGATAGAAGAGTGAAGTTTATACTCGCTTTATTTACGTCATAAAGTTGCACCAACCAATAAAACTGCTGTTTCTTGTTCACATGCATTCAAAGCAGACATTTTATTTGACTGAGTGGAGAGCATAAGGAATGGTTAATTAGAATCCGGCTCAGACATCACTACTTCAACTTGCAGTCTTAGTTTACAAAGTGCGGAGAGGTAGAAATCCGGGCAAAGAAATAGCCAATAATAATAAGTAAACAATGTGGATCTAGCCTTATATTAAGCAAGTTAATTTACGCATAAAATCAAATCTCGAAGTCACTTTCACAGTCAAACCCTGGCTTGAGTCTCATTGCTCCGATTTTGACTCTTTTATCTCTAAAAGTCATCAAACCGCGAGTTACACTGACATAGTGATTCTATTCTTAAACCCTTGTATCCTCAGAGACAAGCCTTGCCGGAGTTTCTCCAAGTGGTTCTAAATATGGACCCTTACCCTCCCAGGGTCAAAAGCAAACGTTAAGTTTTGATAAATGTGGCTCTGGAATGTCGATACGACAGCGCAAACTTTGAAACTGAAATAAGTGATCAGCCGCTCTCTTAGAAATAACTGCAATGGAAGCCTGTCACTCTTTACTGAGCTAACTCAAATGTTAGATAAAACAATGCACGACCCTACACATATACTAGAAATACGACTCCCGCAAAACCTCGCGAAGCTAGTTTTTAAAGAACTCGTAATGGTTTTTCTTGAGGGATAAGACCCCAATTTATGTATTTACTTCAATTACTAAATTATTATCACTTTTTGTATTTTCTCATTTCTTGTATTTATTATGATTATTATTATAATTATTGTTATTATTATAATTATTATTATTATAATTATTATTATTATAATTATTATTATTATAATTATTATTATTATTATCATTATTATTATTATTATTATCATTAATAATTATTATTATTAATATAATTATTATTATTATTATTATTATTATTATTAATATTATAATTATTATTATTATAATTATTATTATTATCATTATTATTATTACCATTATTATTATTATTATCATTATTTAACTAATTACTGGTATTGTTATTTTTTTATGTTAAACATAATATACTGTTATGATGTGGGGGTGTATGTCCTAATCTGAGAAAAGGTTCCTCTGCTACTACAAGCAATACAGTTATATTCTGAATAGGGTTTGTGTCAGAGGTGGTAAAAATTACTCAACTATGAACAATACCATTTATTCTTTTAGGCTTATAATTAAGTCATGGTTGCAGCTACGTCAACAGAACTGAACTCGTTTTCTGTTTTCCCTCAACTGACGTAAGCGGTTCTGTTGTGTCATTGTGTTTGATTGTTAGATACGGAAGTTTAGGTTTAAAGTCAAATTGTGGTTACTATGGTGTTTCCTCAAGACATACCGTTATTTGACATACCGTTATTTAACTCTTATGTGTCTGGCTCCACGTACAAATACGTTACGTAACACGAAGCCTTTGTCATATGGCTGGTTCCTCGAGCGGGCACTAATGAGGCGAGTTCTGAGTTCCGATTGGCTACCCGAATGGGCAAGATGTTTGGATCCTGCCCACTCGGGATTGCCCGACGGGTCTCAATGGGGTTAACCGTTAGCCGTAAAACGGGCAAAAAATAGCCGTTAGGCGTAAATATTGGAAACATTTTAGCCGTTAGCCGTAAAAAATGTTAACCGTTAGCCGCAAAACAGCCAAAAATATTAACCGTTGGCCGTAGAAGAGTCAAAAATATTAACCGTTAGCCGTAAAACTCATCAACCCATTGAGACCTTCTTGCCCGCTTGGTCCAGCGAAACAAAACAAAACAGAATGGCCGTATAATAAATCATTTATTAACCAAGCTTGTTTTGTCAAGAAGGCTGGATATCGGCCTCGTCCTTTTCTTCTGATTTATTCACCATATTGATGCAATTGGTTCTACCTAGCTCTGATCGTGTGGGAGTGTGGTACGTCACCTTCAAGTGCAGTTATCCCAAGCACTCCTTTTCTTCAATTCCGCGGTGTTCATGTCACGTCATCAAAGTCATTTCAATTCATTCATTTACATGAGCCTTGTCCTAACTCCATGGTCTAATTTCATTCCAATAGCCAATAGCTGACCCCCAAGTGGACTTAAAAGCCATTTTTATTAGCAAGAGTCAGCTCAAGAAAGTACTCGAAATATTTTTGTTCACTTCTGGACGGTTTTGAACGTCAAAGCAATTGCAATTGCAGCTTTGTTTTCATTGACTCACTCAAGTTATTTTTTAATTAATTGGATTCACTCGTTAATCTTAAGCAAAAATTCTTAGCATACTTTAATATGGTTGTAAAACACCGTCAAGTGCCTGGCATAGCTTCTTCTTCAGTTTTCAAATCGAAACGATCCGTGGCAGTTCAATGAACTGACAACACCAAAAATGAACAGAACTCGCCGAAAGCAATTGAGTCAAGTTTTGAGGTTTCAGACATCAATAAAAGTTATTTCAATACAGAGGAAGTCTATTGCAAAGTTAAACTTGTATCAAATAAGTTCTGACTGTTTTCCGGTCTGTTAATTACTTATTTACATAATTCCCTGTATGAGCCGCTCAATTGTAGTACTGATCATGAGGCGTTGTTTGTAAACACTTCTTCGTCACTTCTTCGGTTCTTCGAAGGACGGCGACGAGGTGTAGCCGAGTTCTAGGTAGCTTTGCCATTTACTGTCAATAAAATATTGTCAATAATTCTTCTAAGGCTTAACTTCTATGAAACATTCCACTAAAAATAAAAATAGGAAAAGAAAATAGCTTTCGCATTGCATCAGCCATGAGCAAAACAAATGACGTGTGGGTTTGCCTGGGTGTGAATTCCCCCCGGGACAGATCTACCTGTGTAAATAATAGGCCCGTTGGACCACTCTCAGCTAAGGCAAAGTGGGGCAAGCTCTGAAACCATCATCGGGACTCGTAGACAAGTATACCCCGTCCGAGATTCGAAAACGTAGAAGAGGTAAGAAAGCTAGAGGAAAATTAGAGGAAATCCAAAACCGTATTCGCTCAGTCTAATCTAGACGAGATACCGTAGAGATAAAAAGTGCGGTAAAGTTTAACAAGTTTAAAAGTTTGTCTTGATCTGCAATCAGATAGAAAAAGTTTCTCTAAGTCAATCAAGTTTGACTGAAAGATCACGTAAAACTAAAGAGAAAAGATTTAATTTTAAAAGTGGCTCAAAAAACTGCGAATTTCCTAACAATCCTTTAGTTTGTATTTTATCCTTAAGATACTTCGGAATCCCCCCAAAAAACTGTAACATGTCTTCTTCGCTCGCCATTTACGCTTCCAAGATTCGGATTGCGTGAGAACCGGTTTTCTTAAGTATAACAGAATGTCATACAGGACTACACCTGTTCAAACTAACAGCAAAATGTAACATACATTACCTTAAAATTCCATAAAACAAACTCGTCATTTCTAACAAAATAACATAAACACATGGGCAAAATTACTGATACTCTGCTTATTATACCGACCATATCTCACTCCTATTTATTACAGGCTTAACTCCTTTATTAAAGCAAGTGTAGCTTTAAATTAGCGTTCCGTAAGACCGTATTTCTCTGCACGAATGTGAAAATTACACTGACGACATCAAGATAGCTCCAGACTATGTCTCAAAGAGGTTAAAATAGTTTTAGTGATCATGATGCCTTTTCGATTTGTCGGTTTTACGAACTCGACGCTGTCTCCCTCACCCGTATCTTGAGAAATAATTACGACTCGGTTATTGTTGCCCGTAATCATTTGTTATTGTGCGTAAAGACAAAAACAAATAATACGCCAACGAGGTGACAAACTAGTAATTACGGTCAGTTTCGCACTGCTCGGGTTTTCTGCTGTTTTCAACTCTAATAAATTTAAAATGTTTTTTTCCCGCAGGGCTAGAATTTGTTCTCTATCCAAAATTTATTCTTCGCCTACATTGTGATTCTTTTCATCGCTCACTGAGTTTAGTTCTGCATCCTTTTTTTTCACAGACTTTAATTAGTCAGTTATGTCTCATAAAAGCGCTGCAATGATTATTATTGCAGTCTTTGCTTCCATAACACGTCTCGTCTATGGACTTTGTCTTGTAAGACGAGTCCGCGGCAGTACTTTGACCAAACGCCGCTGAGGGAATTTGATAAAGCGAGCCGCTCCATTGGTCTTTTGTTTCACAATTGCTGACTATAAACCTTCATTCTTTTACTTCAACAGATAAAGAACACCGCTTTCTACCAGCAACACGGTGATATTCAGAATGTTTTACTCCCTTCAACTTTTCCTGATCACTGGACTCTGCATAGTGTCATTGGCTTCTTCTAGTCAGTGGCTGTAAGTATAAAAGCATGCTCTGAACGTTGTAGAATCATAGCTCAGTTTTTAAGTTTAATTTAGAGTTATTCATCTAGGTTGTCCAATGCCTATTCAACAGAAAGGTTTACTTGTGAATTTGTTAAGTAGTGTATTGGGTCTTGACTAACGAGGTGGTCTCCCGCAGTCTTGCAGTGCAAGCTCAGTTTTGTGTTCGGCTTTTTGTGTAACCCTCCACTGTACTTACTTACTTGAATTTGAGTCAAGATTGTTGCTTCTATAACACAACATTGACTTTGCTGTCCCATCACTCAGTTGATTTAAACAGTTTCGACATAAAGGGTCCCTTGTAAAAGCTGAAGTTACTGTTCCTAGCCGTTATACTCAATTGCCAAATCAAGCTTCCTTTTGCTTTCTCAATACATGTAAAGATTTTCGGACTGAGCACAAAATTAAGACCTTTCTTTTATAACTCGTTACTTAATGCTGAGCTGTATAAATGGTTGCTTGGAAATTGCTTGGAAAATCACCCGATCAATGCTCGGCTTCTTTTCGAGGTTTTTCATTCTTAATCACTAAAAACCGAAAACCGCACAACTGAATCAACTTTGACCTTTGGTATAGTGTGCAAAAACATTGCCGAGTTAAACGATGTGTTCACATTGCAACAAGGTGAACGATCAGACGTAGTTTCATGCAACGGTTGTCAAGTAAAGGATTGTTACTCCAAACGTTACAATTTAGCGAACCGAAGTTTCGAAACTCCCGTCTAGTTTCTTCAGTTCTTCAGGGGTGCAAGAGGTGGTTTTAGCTGTGTGGCTCTATTTACATTCGTTTTGAAAGACGGAGGCTCTGTCATTTTAGCTCTTCTGTCACTAACTTACCGTAAGGCTGTTTAGATCTTAAACTCTAAAACAACCCGGGAACGGTATGAAAGAGGGATAAAAGGAGAGAGAGCAAAGAGGGCATTACGTTTGTAGCCTTCGGGCGTTTTTGGTAATGCAAGTCTTTTTTTTTCCCTTAGATGATCCTTTCCCTATATTACAAAGTAATTGAAAAGAATGACTAACGTGTCAAATCTTTAATTTCGCGTCTCCAGTACAAATTTATGATGTGACTCTAAGAAACATTCCTGGGAGGGAGACGTCGGGATTTTCGGTTTGAACACTGCAAAACCACGGTTTTTCGTATTTTTTTTTTTCTGTCCGTTTTGGTTGGCAGTATTTACCGATTTTAGCATTAAGTTTCGACTTGAGGCAAAAATACAAGCGGTCTTTCAGATCTGGTGACAGGTGACTGGTTGTTGCAAATTTCAGTTATTGAATCTTAGGGCGCTTAGCATTTGCCAGAACTAGCCGGTCAGACCAGTCCATGTGTAAAGAGAATTCCACTATCAAACAGAGCTGTCCAGCCAGATCAGTTTATTTCTACATAGCATGTATAGCGACGACAGGTTTTTGGCGAAAACTCTCAAAAAAAGCCTACTTCATTTTCAATTTGACATGCCCGGCTGGTCAGTTCTGACTTTTGGTAAGCGCCCTTATCTTCACGTCTAAGTTCTCAAAACGTCAGTGCGGAAATCTGGATTTTCGATGGTGGTTTTCAAAGCTATGGGACAGCTTTTCGCCCAAGAACGACTATGAGCTGTAGCACTATTATTATCACTTTGTAGTGCATTGACAAAGTAAAAACAGGAAAAAGATGACAACAAAACAGTCTGGACAATCTCGTGAGCGTTTAAAAGTTGAATAGCCTCGATTTTCCCTCAATCAAAATACACCATCAAGCGGAACTGGAACTCTTTCCATCTGAGTTTTCAAAAATTGTAAAGGATATATACGAAAGCGAAGTTCGATAAGGCCGACAACGTTTAGTTGTGTTGAGATCAATTAATTGTCTTATTTTCGCTTTTCCTTGTCTTATTTCAATAGGTCTAAGTGTACACTTTAGCCCTCCAAAGAGATAATAAGAGAGATTTTGTTATATTGACCCGTAAATTATGACTGTTTCGTTTTTTCCATAGCTCCATAGCTCTTAGCAGTTCCGTGCAAAACTTCCAGAGCAAAGGAAGTTGTGACAAATTCGGAGACCATCTAAACAACAGACAAGTACAAGTGTGCAAACGAAAACTGGACTTTATGGATAGTGTCAGAATGGGCGCTACCTTGGCCGTGCGGGAGTGTCAATATCAGTTCAGATATAGAAGATGGAACTGTACAACCATACAGTTTGAGAGATCGCCGGTGTTTGGAAATTCCGTTAACGGTGGTGAGAAAGTTTTGACAATGTTATAAGCTGATGAAAAAGTTAGAACCATATTGTATAATAAAACGAATAGTACCACAGTATAGTACCTTCCATTAGCTTTCCAAAGGATGGTCACACTTTGTGGTTTGATCCACAAATGAAAACGTTAGAACCATATTGTATATAGTAAGACAAAGAGTACCACAGTACAGTACTGCCCAGTGGCTTTCCAAAGAATAGTCACGCGGCATGGCTTGATTCACAGATGAAAACGTTAGAGCCACACTGTATGATAAAACAAACGTTACCACAGTACAGTTCTGTTCAGAGACTTTCCAAAAGGGACCACATTGCAAAGTTCTATATATCTGCAAAATAAAACGTTAGAAGCAGGATACAACAAACTACAGATCGGCGTGAGTAGATGCAGCACAGTTCTTTACGGACTAATGGATAATCACACTGTATGGTTTTGTCCACCAGTTTATTTTATCGTAACGAACTCAGGAGTTGTAATTCATGACTTTATAATATCTTAAAGAATGTAAAGTGGAGTAAGGGATGGATCATTTTATTTTTCAGGAGGGAGTTGAGGTTGGGCAATTGGCAAAAAAATTCCTGCACAGCAACGTTATAGAAAAAAAAATGCACAGTGAGCGAAGGAAAAGAAAGGTGCTAAAAAAAATTCTTGCACAGCTCAAAGGGAACAAAACAAAATTGCCCAACCCCTTCTCCTCAAAAATAAACTGGTCCATCCTTAGTATCATTGCAGGCGCATAAACACTGTGATAGTCCTAAGGTGTTCTGCTAAAATTTTCTATAGTCTATAGATAGAGAGAGAGACTAGACGCTCGGGTGGTCTTCTCATTTACATAAATACACGTTTTGTTGACAGCTAACTGACCTCAAAAAACCTTCAAATCGAGCTTTGTCGGTGGCTTGTCGACTTTTTTGGAGAGCATCATTTCCTCCGTTTGATTTATCTGATCGATCACAAACCATCGCAAAGCAACCACTTTCGGTCGGTTCGTTATTTCGGAGATGGACATTTTGAAACACTATTCAGCATGGAAAATGTTTTGTATACTTTTTATTCACCCGTTGATGTGTTTAAGAATACTCGTGAATACGAATCTCAAGGCAGTTCCAACATATGATCAAAATTCTCTTTATGGAATTGATAACAAAGAGCATGTTCCATTGAATAAGAGTGACACGTTTAGCTCATCGATTTGTTTTCCCGCCATTTGTACAGGCACTCGCGAGGCAGCGTTCGTCCATTCTATCTCTTCCGCCGGCGTGGCGTACGCTGTAACACTCGCGTGTAGTGCGGGAAAATTCGGCCATAAGTGCGGCTGTGACAAGCGATACAAAGGGACTTCTGTAGAAGGCTTCAGATGGGCCGGTTGCACCGACGATATTGATTTCGGAATTGAACTCTCTAAGTCGTTTGTTGATGCCAGAGAGCGTGGACGAAACGCACGTGTGCTAATGAACCTTCACAACAACAAAGCAGGAAGGCAGGTGAGAAAACGTTCTTTTCCATAACAATTTAATTATCATATCTCATAAACCCGCGCGCGAGGGCGCCTGTAATGATGGAGAATATCGGCCCGAGATCTTTGGTAGCAGCGAGGTTCCTACATAAGAAGAACGAAGACCTGTATTCTTCATTTATTACATAGATCTGTCTCACAAGGACTGTGAACTATAAGATTTGCGAGTTTGATTGGCTGAAATCAATATTGAAAGCGGTCTAAATTTTCCCATCTATACCGGCATCTAGACAGGTAATTGTTTTGCAGTGAAAAAGTTGCAAACTAACATACAAAATGACAAAATCATTGACTATTTCGTCTAACAGCACTTATTAATAGAAGTGCCAAAGAGCCTGATAAAAAAAAAACGAGGACGAGAAAACTCTGGTAGAATTTATTTCAGCTCATGGTCGTTCGCAAGCAAAATGTCACTTAGTAAAAACCAGTTACATTTTAGAAATGAATTAAGTTGTTCTTGTTTGCGCCATATAATAAACAACTTATTAACTGAGCTTAGTCGGTCTGTATGAGAGAATTTCCCATACAGACCTCCCACTCGGTTAATAAGAACTAATTACAGCCCGAGTAAGCTTGACTGGTAAGAGATTAGTTGCACGAGTATGGTAGAAAGCACGGATTGTGGGTCAAGCACGTGTGCTAACTGTGTGTGCGAGTTTAACGGGGCACAATTGAACAGTTGTCTTTCAACGCCAATAGTTTTTAGCTAATGGGATGCAACATTGTGGAAATAAGGGACCGCTCATTTTTTACGAGGGAGGGGGACTGTGATGGGCTCGAGCTAAGACATTGTTTCATTTCAGGTTTTTTCGCATGGCCCGTCCCCAAATCCCACCAGCCTCCCCCCACCCCCCTTCTTCGCAAAAAATGCATGGTCCCTAAACAACAGTTATTCTTTCTATCTTAGTCTAAATAATCTGCTTTTTTGTAGGTGAAGAATTGAAACACAAACACACACACACAAAAAAAAAAAATGGTTTAATAAGTTTAATGAGTTGGCAAAGGATATTTTGCCAACTTATAATTTAAGGGGCGCTAACTTTCGAGAGGGTCTCAATGGGGTTAACCGTTAGCCGTAAAACGGGCAAAAAAGTAAGCCTTTAGGCGTAAATATTGAAAAATTTTAGCCGTTAGCCGTAATAAATGTTAACCGTTAGCCGTAAAACAGCCAAAAATATTAACCGTTAGCCTTAAAAGTCATCACCCCATTGAGACCTTCGTTCGAGCGCTCACCCTTTGTCATCATAGTTGTGAAATAATATTAGACACAAAAGTTAGACTCATTTCCATGTGCCATGTGGTCAGTAGGGGCCTCATTTAATTTGAAAATGTGAAATCGTTTATTCTGCTTTTAAGATTCTACAGCGCGAAAAATTTTCCTTAGAAGTATCAAGTTGCAACTGTGGGCTGCAAACTCTAGACAAGGCAATAGCAATTTCGATGAGCTGCAAAAACAAAGTTTTCTTTCACGGTTTAAGTAATTGGACTTTTGAGTTCACGTTTGTTGTTGTTCTTTTCTTTGATTAAAAAAAAAATGCAAAACGTTTGGAGAGGAATTACATTTACATTTTCCTCTTTTCATTCTTCTTTTACCAGGCAATTTTGAACAACATGGAGCTTCAGTGTAAATGTCATGGAGTATCTGGTTCGTGCAGCATTAGAACCTGCTGGCGCTCGCTACCGAACTTCCGATTAGTAGGGGACCACATCAAGGAAAAATTCGACGGCGCGACGGAAGTCGTGGACAAGATAATCGGCTCCAGAAGGGTACTTGTTCCCAGAAATCTCCATTTTAAGCCACATGCTATTGGGGATCTCGTGTACCTCGACAGATCGCCGAACTTTTGCGACGCCAATCCCATGACGGGTTCGCTAGGGACCCAGGGAAGGCTCTGCAATCGCACGTCTCTAGCCACAGATGGTTGCGAATTGATGTGCTGTGGACGGGGTCACAAGAGTCACATTGAGACAAGAAATGAACGCTGCGAATGCAAGTTTTTTTGGTGCTGTTATGTTAAGTGCAAGGAGTGCCAGAAAAGAGTGGAAGTCAGCATTTGTAAATAAAGGCAAGTTTACTACAGCTCAAACTGAAAACAGAAATAAGGGGAGAGCGAATGCGCCCGTCTAGTTCCGTTTCTGACTTCTCTCGCACTTTCTGCTTTCCTTTCATTCTTTATAGAAGGAACAATTCGCCAGGGCTCTAACCTTCAATGAACAAAGTATTTTTTCCTCTTTGGAATCTACTGGGCGTGTGCAAAAGGACTCGCCATGGCAATCTCTCAACCAATGCCCAAGCCGCTTTCGCAGTCCAGCCAGAACAGGGAACTTTGTAGATAGTTTTATTACATTCTAAGTTACCAAGAGTTGAAAGAAGAAAAATCAAAGGCTAGCTCTAAAGTGCCGTAAAACTCCAGTAGCTTCATAAGATTAATATATCAGATTAGACGCACCGCTAAAGTCGGTCATACATCATGTTAGAACATTGTTTACGGGCATGCACAAAACACAGAACACGGCTGTCCATACTTATAACCTAACACATTATTTCAAAAGTTATGTTCCGCTAACTCAAAAGATAAGGTTTTGTACTGAACGACGCTCGTATTTTACAAAATGTATTAAAGCCCTTGTGAGTGTACTCTACTAGCTCCTTTTTTGGGGGCTCGAAGCAAATCGAACTTTCAAATATAACCATGAGAACTTGTGATGATGTATAATGGGGGTTCTGGCACAACACAAATCATTATTGAAATCTTAATGAAATCATTATCAAATCATTATTGAAATCATAATCAAGATTTAACAAATGAATTTATAATAATGAAATCATAATCAAGATTTAACAAAATGAATTTATCATAATCAAGATTAAACAAATGAATTTATCATAATTAAGATTTTGTGGAGTATTGATGACAACCCCATGATTTTGAATCAAGATTTTGTGAAGTCTTGATGATGGGCAGAGGGTGAGTTTAAGCCATTTCGAGTATTTCAGAAAAAATTTAATTATAATTTAAAGATTTGAAATGAAATTAATAAATTAATATGGAACAACTACGAAAATTAAATGTTTCGCAATTGAAAGTTTTGGCAAGATATTATAAAATCAGAGGAAGAGCTGATTTAAATAAAGCAGAACTTGTTAATGAATTAAGTAATATCTCTGAAATAAATGATAATGTTCAAGAAATAGTTTATAATATTAGAGAAATTGTTACATCTTTACGTAATAATCCAAACCAAACAAATTTACTTTCTCAACCAATGCTTGGTACACCACCCGGTTCACCACCTCCTATTTCGCTTCCAGGAACTCCACCCGGCTCACCGCCTCCTATTTCACGAGCAGAAACTCCTCCACCCGTAAAACAAAAGAAAAGTCTTATCCCCAGACCCATTCCAAAACCCAAACCTAGAATTAGAAAAAATATTTCTACACCACAAACACACCCCACTACTCAACCACAATATTATCCACCATATCCCCAACCAAAATATTATCCACCATATCCTCAACCACAATATTATCCGCCTTATCCTCAACCTCAATATTATCCACCATATTATCCACCTTATCCCCAACCACAATATTATCCACAATATTATCCACCTTATCCTCAAACTCAATATTATCCACCTTATCCTCAACCTCAATATTATCCACCATATCCTCAGCAACAATATTATCCGCCATATCCACCATATCCCAAACCTCAATATTATCCGCCGTATCCTCAACCCCAATATTATCCACAAGAACAACAACCATCAAAACCAGCGATCATACCAACTCCTAGAAAAAATGTAAAAATAACCGAAGATGTTAGAGATTATGAGAAGGAGGGCGCCAAACCAAAATCAAAACAAAAAGTGAAAACAGAAGATGAAGAATTGGGGGAAAGTATAGAAAGAAATTATGAAAAAGAGGGCGCTAAACCAAAAAGAATAAGTAATAAAAAGAAAAGAAGTAGTAACAAGAAAAAAAATAAGGAAGATTTTACTCCTAAAGAATATGAATCGGCTATAAGAGGTAATTATAGAAGCTATAGGATTGATGGGAATAAAAAGAATGATGAAAAGGCATTCTTACATAAAATCAAACCAAAAGTTATAAATCTAATTAAACAGAGAGTTAAATTGCAAAAATCATTAAAAACTAAATTTATATTTTCATGTAAGTTCAGTAGATATGAACCCGAAAAATTTTTTAAACGTGATTACTGTGAAGCACACTTTCCTTCTGAAAAATCAGAAATTGTTCTTGAAGGAACAGATTTATCAGAATTATTTGATAGATTAACAAATCAACAACTTGTATTATTTGAAAATTTTATAAATAATGGATCTAATTGGGTATTCGATCATGTATTATACTTTGATATCTTCATCGATCGTTTTGTCCCCCTTTTAGGAGGGTCTTATATTCCATTACCGCAAGAATTGTTAAACAGGAATGCACTTATTAATCCCCAGAATTATTATGATAATGAATGTTTCAAGTGGTGTGTAACACGGTACGTATATCCAACCGATAAAAATCCACAAAGAATAACTAAAGAATTGATAGAACAATCTAAGAATTTTAATTGGGATGGAATTAATTTCCCGACTTCATTACAAGATGTTGTTAATTTTGAAAACCAAAATGATTATGATATTGCTATATATGGATATGATGAGAAAATAGGAGTATATCCTATAAAAAGAAGTATGAAACGAGGATTTAAATTGATTAGATTACTTCTATTAACAGAAGAAAAAACTGATGAAAAAGATGAAGAACCAAATAAACACTTTGTTATAATAAAGAATATTAGTGCGCTTATAGCTAGGCAAGTTACTAAACGTAAATGTAAGTTGTATTTTTGTGATAATTGTTTGCACCATTTTCATTTAAAAAGCTCATTGGAAAAGCATGAAGGATATTGTTATTTATACAATGAAGCAAGGATTGATATGTTAAAAGATAAAGATGGCAATCCCTGTTTTATTTCTTTCAGAAATTTTGTGAAAAAAATGAGAATACCTTTTGTAGCATATGCTGACTTTGAGTGCGTTTTGAATAAAATAAAACAAACATCACCGATAGATAAGAGTAAAAGTTTTACTAATAAATACCAGAAACACAAACCGGTTGCATTTGGTTGTTATATTAAGAGTTTTAATGAAAAAATATGTAAATCAAGATTTTATAGATATACAGCTAAATCTACAGAAGATGATGTGGCGCAGAAATTTGTTGAATATCTAGAATTAGAATTTAGGGAAATTTATAAAAATTGTATTATTTATAATAAAAAAAGATTCAAAAAATTTAATAACAAAATGATGACAAAAAATGATAAAATAAATTATGAAAACGCAACTCATTGTCATATATGTGAGAATGAATTGAATGAAGATAAGGTAATAGACCACTGCCATTTTACAGGAAAGTATAGAGGTGCAGCTCATAATAAATGTAATTTAAATTATAAGATACCAAAATTCTTTCCAGTAATAATTCACAATTTATCAGGATATGATTCTCATCTATTTATTAATAACCTTGCTAAAACAGAAGGTAAAATAAAACTCATACCTAATAATGAGGAAAAGTATATTTCTTTCTCAAAAGAGATTTTAGTTGACAAATATAAAGATAAAGAAACTGGTGAGATTAAAGATGTTAAGAGAGATATCAGATTTATAGATTCATTCAAATTTATGCAATCCAGTCTTGATAAATTAGTGAATAATCTACCCAAAGAATCTTTCGAAAATAGTAAAAAATACTATGATGGTGATAAATTAGAGTTATTGTTGAGAAAGGGCGTATTCCCATATGATTGGCTTGATGATTTTGATAAATTAAACGAAACCCAACTTCCCCCAAAGGAGGCGTTTTACTCAAAACTTAGCGGTAAAGATATTTCAGAAGATGATTACCAACATGCAAAAAAGGTATGGGAGAAATTTAATATGAAAACAATGCGGGATTATCTTAATATATATCTCCAGACAGATGTGCTATTATTAGCGGATGTATTTGAAAACTTTAGAGATGTTTGCCAAAGTAATTATGATTTGGATCCCGCTTGGTATTATACAGCCCCAGGGCTAGCTTGGGATGCAATGTTAAAATTAACCAAAGTTGAATTGGAGATGATAATTGACATAGATATGCTAATTATGATTGAGAAAGGCGTTCGAGGTGGTATAGCACAGATATCAAACAGATATGCTAAAGCTAACAACAAATACATGAAAGAATATGACCCTAAAATGGTTACAAATTATATACAATATCTAGATGCAAATAATTTATATGGTGGGGCAATGAGTAAACCACTCCCAACTCATGGCTTAAGATGGATGACTAAAGAAGAGCTAAAAAACTGGAAAAATATGCCATGTATATTAGAGGTTGATTTAAAATACCCAAAACGCCTTCATGATTTACATAGTGACTATCCGCTTGCCCCAGAAAGAATTAAGGTTAATAGGGTTGAGAAATTGATACCAAACCTAAATGATAAGAAAAAATATGTAGTTCACCACGAAACTCTAAAAAAATATGAAAGTCTAGGATTAGAAGTAACAGATATTCATAGAGGAATTACATTTAAAGAGTCTGCATGGTTAAAACCTTACATTGATTTGAATACAAAATTAAGATCACAAGCAAAAAACGACTTTGAAAAAGATTTCTTCAAACTTATGAATAACTCCGTATTTGGAAAAACAATGGAAAATCTAAGAAAAAGGGTTGACATAAGATTGGTTACGAATGAGAAAGAAGCAAGAAAATTAATATCAAAAGCTAACTATAATCGTCGCACTATTTTTTCTGAAAATCTTATGGCTATACATATGAATAAAACACATATAAAATACAATAAACCTATTTACTTAGGAATGTGTATTTTAGATATAAGTAAAGAAATAATGTATGACTTTCATTATAATTATATTAAACCAAAATATGGTGAAAAAGCTAAATTACTTATGACAGATACAGATAGTCTTGTATATGATATAGAAACAGAGGATTTTTATAAAGATATTATTCCAGATGTTAGAGAAAAGTTTGACACAAGCAATTACCCTAAAAATCATTCATCAGGTATTGAGACAGGTGTAAACAAAAAAGTAATTGGTAAGTTTAAAGATGAAACTGGTGGAAAAATAATAGTTGAATTTGTTGGGCTAAGAGCTAAACTATACTCTTTCAGAATGGATGATGGTAAAGAGGAGAAAAAAAATAAAGGAGTAAAGAAATCAGTTATAGAAAATACAATAAAAATCGATGATTATAGGGAATGCCTGCAAAGCAAAGTAAAGCAGATGAGAGAGATGCCGGTAATAAGAAGTTATAAGCATGATCTATTTACTGAAACCGTTAATAAAGTTGCATTATCTGCTGATGATGATAAGAGAATTATTTGTGAAGATGGAATACGTACTCTTCCATATGGGCATTATCTTACCAAAACAGAATCTGGAGGTAACTCAGTATCATAGGGAATAACCTGTAACTCTTCCCTTACAAAACCTCGCCTAGGCCCATCCAACAAATCGACGGAGCCGGGCCTGCCCTCCAGGTGGATATAATATAAAACCGGCTGATTATTTGAAATCACGCTTCTAGAAATATTATAAACTTTTATACCCCAAATGGGATCAGTAGCGCGTCTTTTTTCTCCACCTTCAAGTTCTCCAGCAGATAATAAATATCTAACTTTAACATATGGTGGTAATCTAACCTCATCAAGACCAACAACCCGGTTATACCTTTTAGTTTCAATATCAACCTCTTTCATTTTTATAGCCTTATCAGGCTCTTTATCAGTTAATCTTGTCGGAGTATTATTCAAAGTTTTCAAAATATCTGGTAATCGTTTCACCCATACTCTAGATCTTTCATCGCTGATCATTTCTTGTGCATATTGATGACTAAATATTCTTTCACCTAATATTCTATTTGCTCTTTCCACAAACGCTTGGGCTCTATGATTACCAGCTTCACTTCTTTGTATTCTAACATTATGGTAATTCATAAGTTTTGTAACCTCACCCATAAATTCTTTTCCAGGATCAACCATTAATGTTTTAGGATATTTCATTCTTCTCGAATATATTTTTTCAAAAGCTTCAGATATCTCTCGACTTTCTTTTGAGGTTAATGGCTCTGCATCTTTATATCTTGAAGCTATATCAACCACAACTAATGCATATTTATATGTTTTTCTTCCAACTCTATCATATGGTAAAAATAATAAATCTGCTTGGTGAATCTGATTAGGTTTGTCAACAGTCCAGTGTGGTCTAGGTATATATTTAGGAGCTGGCAGATAGATTTGCCATATTGCTAGTTTCTCTAACCATTGTTTTGCTACATTTTCACTTACTTTCGCTTTACTAGCTAATTTACTAATTGCAGAATATCCTTTCCAATATCCTTCAGTTGAATAATATATCCGACTTAAATTTTTCGATCCGCTGAAGGCGGGGAGAGCTTTGCTAGATAAGTCTGAACTCATTTAAAGATTAACCAAAGTATCTTATAAATCAATATGACGTCTGAAAAAATTAACCCAAACAGGATTCCGAGAGTACCACTAGGTTTGAAAGCGGAATCAATATTGAATAGAATTACACTAAACCCGTCATCAGCCAATCCTGGAGAAACGCTATACATAAATATTCCAAAACTTTCTGAAAATTTAGTGATTGTTCCTGGAAGCGTATATCTGGTATTTAAATTGACTGTTGAGGGGCATGAAAATAACACCCTAGTGAATAATGTAGGTAGTAACCTTGTATCCAGACTCAAGGTTCTTTTTGGAGGTGAAACACTACAGGATACTCAAAGATACGATGTTTTTCAAACATACCATGAATTATTCTTATCAGATGAAGAACGAGAGGATAGATTAAGGCAAGGTATTTCTTCTGTAAACATGAGGAAGCTAAGGACAAATGCGGGTGATAAGGTAGACACAGACGCAAAAGAAGTAGCCCTTGCAGTAGTACATAACACCAAGTACCACATACCACTAAATCATCCTATTCTCGACGATCATGGGGTTTTCTACCCAAAGGCATTAGATCATCAACTAATATTTGAGATTACTCTAGCTCCAGTTCACGATATTGTTGTTTATTCAGATACAACAAAGACTCCAACTTATAAAATCACAAACCTTGAGTTGGAATATTCTTGTATATCAAGCGAATACTTAGCTCGTGAGGCACAAGCAGCTTATCAGGTTGGTAAGGGATTCTTTTATGAGAATGTTACTCTACACAAAACTTTCACCATATCCAGACCTACTGATAGTGTTATAAACCAGCATATTAATCTACCTAGAAGGTCAATTACGGGGATATTATGTTTGTTTATGATACCATACGTTGGAGGAGCCAGAGACTCTGAGAATTTTTTCAATCCAGGTATCACTTCAATCAATATCGATGTTAATGGCGTTCCAAATCGTTTTTACTCAAAGGGAATGGTGCCGTCAGATCTTTGGGAGTCAATAAAGAAACGTTTCAGTGATTCCTCCCGCTGGTCTGGTTCCTCCCGCTGGTCTGGTTCCTCCCGCTGGTCGGTAAAGGAAAAGGATTTTTATGGTAATAAGTTTGCTCTGTGGATCGATTTGAGAACTCACCCAGATAATAGCATTCATGGAGGGGGTTTAGCATTAAACAACGCACAAGATGGCATAAAAATAGAAATTAAAAGAATAGCTATTGGTTCTGGTATTATGACTTGTTACATGTTTGTTGTGGCTGATGCGTTATTGGAGGTTATGAATTCAAACTTAAAATCAATCATGTATTAGTTAATCGGTCTAAAGACCTCCCCGCTTCGCGGAAAAGAAAAGATGGAAGAATTACGAGAAAAAATACCATTCCATTGTATTATAACCGGGCCAACAAATTGTGGAAAAACAAAATACATAATAGATCAATTACGAGGCCCATTTCGAAAAATGTTTGAATTCATTGTTTTAATATGCCCAACTTTTGCTAAAAATAAAACCTATCATAATTTTGCTCGAGGAGATAAACGTTTCTTTGTATTATCACCAGATGCTAGTAACGTTGATGAGATTAATGAGTTATTAACTGATTGTCAAACTTTATTCTCCGGAACAAATACACTAATAATTTTAGATGATTGCGCTGTTTCGAATGACCTGAAGAAAAGATCAAACAAGTTTATAGATTTAGCATTCTCTGGAAGACATCATGGATTATCAATGTGGGTTCTAACTCAACAGTTAACATCAATAGCAAAACCTTTCCGAGAAAATGTGGCTTGTGTGGTCTCATTCCATAATCCATCACAAAAGGGGATGAAGATGCTTTTCGAAGATTATGGAGCAGATTTAGACTCTGAAACATGTAAAAAATTTGTTGAACTCCTGAAAAAAGAAAAATATTCTAGACTATGTTTATGTTTAAGATTTCCATTTCAATGTTATTTGGAGATTCCTGAAGTGATTTCAGCGTAGCTGGCCGGTAAACGGTCGAAGACCTACCCGCTTCGCGGAAAGCCGATTTAAAAATAACCCATGTATTATCACAAAGATGGCAAAAGTTGAAGATTATATTAAAGTAAAAGATGATACCGACCAACGGGAGGAACCCAAACAAAGTGAGGATCTTGAAATCAAACAAGAATCACTAGCTATTCTCGCATCCTTGGGTACAACAAAAGAATATTTAGGAGTTGATATGAGTCTGGGTGATGTAAAAAAATTATCAGTAAAAGATGTTGAAAAATATTATAATCGTTATCAGGCTGTATTAGGTAAGAAAATTAGCGGAGGATTGGTAGATTCATCTCTTCAATTAGTTTCTAAAGTAATTTCTTATGTGGTTCCTGTGGATGATATAGAAGCTCTTTGTGATGATTTAAAGAATGATGATTTGGTTAATCGTGAACTAACAAACATTGTAGGTCTCTTAGCATTGAAAGCAGGAAGGTTGACAGCACTTGCTAGCGGCCTATTTCAAGTGGCTAAACACGTTAAATTCAACAAAAATCAACAATTTACAAGTACAACTGAGCATAAAAATCAAGAGATTTCAAATACAACTGAGCAGTCTACTAAGCAAGATGCTAGCGGTACTGATACTGTTTACTAAGCATGATGTGGTTGGTTTAAAGGTTTCTTAATGATATGTAAAATAATGTCTGAAGAAGTTGTTGAGCAAATTACTAGAGATCCTCCAAAAGAGACCCTACGGGCCGCGGAGCAAGAGGTTGGTTCTTCAAAAAATAAGGCGAAAGATCCTAAAAAAGTCGCCGCTGGTAAAAAATTAGCTGAATATAATAAAAAAGCGAAAGAAGCATTGGCTAGGGAGACCCTGCGGGCCGCTGAGCAAATGAAACGCGAAAAGGAACAAGAGGAGATTAAAAATGAAGAAGAAAATGGAAAAGCATGGCTTCCAGAGCTATCTTTTACGACTGTTTTATCGATTATCGGAATAGGGTTTACAGCATTTGATATGTTTATGAGATATTATAAGAAAGACCCGAAGGAAAACAGAATACCTGATTTATCACAAGTTCCTCAATTACCACAACCATCAAATATCATACCCCAACAACCGCTAGATCGACCAAAAATTGGAATGATATAATTTTATTTTTAAACCCTAAAGGGGTCTAAAGATTTCTTACTGATGTAGTAAAAAATAATGTCAAACGAAAACAAGCTTGTGAAAACTGTTACTGATTCTGCAGTACTTATCGGATTAGCCGCTGGAGTTGGTTATGTAGCTAAAAAGGTTATGAAAGAATCATTTATGAACGATCCATCATCAAGTATTACAAATTATGCTAAGTGGGTCGCTGTACTATCAGGTAGTATGTATCTAAAAACATATTTAGAGGATCAAAAGATTTTACCGACCTAAAGGGGAGGAACCTCAAATTAAAAATGGCGACAATTGCAATGATGGTTGGTGGGGCTATATTGAATGCAACTGCCTTTGTTGGTGGTTCATATCTTGCAAAATATCTCTCAGGTGATAAAACAGATACAGAGAAAATACGACACGATAAGGCATTAGAAAAATATCAAAAAGATTATGCTGAATATCAGGAAAATAGACAGAAACTAATTGATTGGGAAATGAAGAAAAAAGATGAAAAATATCAAGCTTCAAAAAATCTTTCAAAAACAGATGAAGCTTTAGAATTGTATAGTCAAATGCATCCGACGGAGTCGGGGAGAGCTTCGCTCGATGAACCAAAATTCTCTGATTATTATAGACCAAGTAGTAATCAAAAGACGGGGGAAATGTTATATGTTGGTGGTGGAATGTTGGCATTAGGTTATGCGGTTAGTAAATTTTTATAACATTATTTTGTTATGTAACCAGTAATTAGGTTATATAACATAATTCCATTTCTTATTAAGATCACATAAGGCTTCCAGTATCTAAATCTAGGTCATTTTCCAAAACACCAGCGGCTGATTTACCTTCAGAAATAATTACTTTTGGGCGGGTTAATAATCGTTTCATTTCAATGTTTGGTTCTACAAACGCCTCATAAAGCTTTACTTGAAGCGCAATACAAGACCCAATAAATATTGATTCAATTTTGATTGCGCATTCTGCATGACAGCCTTTATTCATTAAATCTTCGGGTTCTATTAATTCATCATCTTTCATATTATAAAATTTAGTAAGAAATTTGTCTTGTTTTTTAGCGCAAATTAATTTTGCATATAGTGTTGGACCGCGGCCAGAAACTTTACGCATAAAAGTTTTGTTTTTTTCATCTGTAATTTTTTCCATTTTCCAATACAGTGGATTTAAACCACCCTTGGTTTTAGTAAGGTCAGTTCTTTCCAATTCAAATTTGTCAATTTTTTCTCGATTATCTACCAGATGATCGATACAGCACTCAACTATTTCGTTAAAGGTATCAATCCATTTTTCCTCTTCAGGTGTGGGTTTATCTCTACTCCATAAACACAAAGGAAAAGTATATCCTGTAATTTTATTTGTTTCTTGGCTTCGATTTTCAGAAACTCCATACGAATACAAACGCTCAGTTGGAATAATAAGTTCTCCTTCGGTTCCATCTTCATTTTTTGTAAAAATGTTTATTCTTTTGTATTCAATCTTTGGTTTGCTATTGGGAATTTCCCCTGGAATTGGGTTAGAAAAAATCATGCGTTCTTTGGGATTATAATTGTTAACATTTATTAATTTTGTATTTTCATTAGACATTTTATTTTATTTTTTTATTTTTTTTATTTTTTTAAAATCAATTTTATAATTTCAAAATAACTTTAGATCTAAAGATTTCTTACTGATGAGTAAAAAAAATCATGGCAGAAGGAGAAACAATACCATTATTAGATGTAACAAAAGGAGAAGATGATGATGAAGATGAAGAAGGTGGAACACCTTATCAAAGTACATCAACATCAACCTCCATCGATCAGGGCTATCTTGGTTATTCGGAATATATGGCTGAAAGAAAACGAATTCAATGGGAAATAAAAGCTGAAGAGAAAAAACCGGCAGATATTAGAGAAAGAGATGAGAAATATGAAATGATGAGGACTGCGGGAGAAACGCTCAAAAGTTATTTTCCTGATTACAATCCAAATGATAGTACATTTAATCCAATATTAAAAGATGATGGTAGTATATGGGGTCAATTAACCTCTAGGCGGGATAATAAACCTCATTTAATTATTAAAAGCGATGGTGATTATGCAGATAATTTAGATTCTCTTCCAGATGGAATAAAAAAATCTCTTGGCGTAGATGCCATAACACAAATAGAAAAAAATTATGGACTTATTGAAGAATTAGAAAAACTTACTGAAAAAAATAAGGAATTAGAAAATTCATTAAAAGGCTTGTATTCAGTTTTAGATTCGCATTCGGATGAGATTGGTATATATGAAAAAACAGAAAAAGAACTTCGCCAATTTATAGAGAAACAACAGGTTGAAATAGCAGAAAAAAAAAGCCTTTTTGATAAAACTGTAAAACAGAATATAGAATTAAAAACTAAGGTAGAAAAAATTTTGGAGGAAACAAAATTATACAAGGCAGAAATAGATAAATATAAAAAGGATAAATTAAATATATCAAAGTTACAAGAAAGTAATAAACGATTAAGATCAGAGATTGATGAATTAAGAGAACAAAATAGAAGGAATATAATCTCAAATGAAGAACAAAGATCAGATATTGAGGGTAAAAATGAAGAAATTATTAGAAAGCTTCCATTACGAGAACGTATAAAACAAATTTTCAAAAAGTATAATTTTACAGTATTTTCTATTGTAATTGCCACGTCTGTAGTCATTGGTGTTATAGTTTCTAATCTTTCTAAAGGTCTATCAACATTAGGAAAAGGTGTTGGTAATGGTTTGAAAACTCTTGGTAAAAAACTCGGTGAAATATTACCAGGAATGGTTGGAGCTATCGTGAGCTTCCTATTTAAAACAGCTGGCGAGGTCATTGGGTTCTTAGGTAAGAATGCTTGGCTTTTGATAATGGCTGTGGTTCTATATTTTGTTGAAAACATAAAGAAGAGAAAGTAACAAATTTAAAGATATCACGTTGATCAGTAAAATACAATATGGATGACTATAATAAAATTTATCCTCAACTACCTAATAATGTTGAACCAAGTTCCTCTCTTCAGTTGGTAAATTTCAGGCTGCAAAAATCAAGCGAAGTATTACAAAATCTTGAGAAGGAAATTAAACATTATGAGAAAGTTAGAAAAAAGTATAATCGAGCTAGAGGTATATTTGCAAAATTAAGTGTTAGTAGTGGGGTGTTTTCAGTTATTCTATCTGCAAGCGGTCTTGGAACTTCTCTTACTGGTTTTGGCGTGGTTGTTGGTGTTCCTTTAGGGGTTGTTGGTGGAGTTTTTGGAGGATTATCGGTTGGATTTGGATACACATCAAAAAGACTTTCAAATAAAGTAAGTAAACACGAACAAACCGCTGCAATCGCAAAATCAAAATTAAACACTATTAACGATTTAGTTTCAAAAGCTTTGAAAGATAATGTTATATCCGATCAAGAATTTTCCATAATTTTAGCAGAGTTGGAAAAGTTTCAAAAACTAAAACTAGAAGTTCGTCAAAAATTTAGGAAAGATACAGAAAAAAACTTAAACATGTCTCAGATAAGGAGAGAAGTTCGCGCAGATCTATTAAAAGAATTAACCGCTCCCACACATTAAAAATTTCATACGAGAGAACTGATGTTGGTTGTAATTGTTTTGCAGGCATTCAGCGAAGCTGGGCCCCGCCTTACGGCGGATATTAGAAATACTAGTGAAGATTAATACTTTACATCTTATTCTTAATCTAAAGACCAGATTATCTGAAACACAAAGAATAAGATGTTATTAGACGATTTCAAAACCCGATACCCAAACGCCAACCTTGATAAATTTACATTTATTAATGATACATATGGTGGATACATTAAATGGAAAGTTGCTGGGGCAACAGTTATGTCAAATGATGATCCTACTGGAAAAACATGGACTGATGATCTTTCTACTAATTTGAAAACATTATTATGGGGGGATTTAGGGTTAGAAAAGAAACCTAAAGTTGGCTCGTTTCCAAAAAGTTTAACCAAGACTAATCAAAGCTATCCTATACCGGCTATTAACTTTGATGACTTTACAACTGATTTAACAAAAATGCTAACCTTTCTAGATATATACGTTTCAAATACGAAGAAATTTACCGCAAAGATGAGAAACATATTTACATCTCAAGTTGTAACATTCAAATTTGGAAAGCAAAGTAGAAAATGGTTAAATGGACCAAATATGAATTATTGGCCTCAACAACTTAACTTTGCGGTATGGTGTGCGACATCTGGTTGTGGAATAAGTCCTTTTGAAAGTCTAAATTATCCCAAAGTAGTTAATAGCTTTATAAAGTTTCATGTGTATTTCACAATAAGACGAATATTGTATGAAATGAAACTACCTTTACCCGATGAACAACCTTTTGTGATAAATAATAATCCATATAGTAAAGTTGCATATCAACGATTGTGTGCAGAATTTGGAATTGCGAATAATTCTGACTTTAGATGGAAAGGTGGAAGAAATGGAGGATTGGGAGATATATTCCTTGATTACGGTGCAGGATACCATGGAAAAGGTGGAGGATATCAAAATGTACATATAGTAAGAAATTACGATCATGAAGCAGATCAATGGCCCGGTGAAGGTGGTAAATTCGCTGATGAAGGTGGTAAGAAAGAAAAGGGTAATCTCATCTCATTTATCCGTAATGATGACTTTGCTGATTTCAAATATGCTTGGTTTATCCCAATAAGTGGGCATGGCCTCACTAAAGCCGGACTTGGTAGATTAAATCGATCCGCTGAAGCTTTTGTTTACTGCATATTGGGGGCACAAGTTAATACTAGAAACTCAATTTATGGTAATGGAGGTGGTGCAATAGAAACACAACAAGAATTCTTGGCCCTATTTGAAAGTAGCGTTATAGAAAATGATATTTCTAAATCTATTCAAAATTACCAACAATCTGTTCAGGAAACTAAATTACGGCTTGATTTAGCTATCGCTCCTGGCGTTTGGTTGATGCCAAGTAATATGATTATAAATACAGAGAGCGTGGTTGGATATAATAACAAACTCATGAAAGCCACTGAAGATATGAATTTTGGGGTAAATAATGCATTAAATACCGAAACAAAAACTGTTGGAATAAACCATAATTTAGGATCTTCAAAGGTTTCTTTACCTCATAAACCCGAAAAAAAACCAAAACCTATAATTAAAAAAGAAGAAACACAAACAGATGCAATTAAACCAGAAAATAAATCAACTCAACATGAAGATAATCTGATAGTATTTATGGTTGTTGGCGGCGCAATAGCTTGGTTCCTATTTCGTTAATGTTTTGATTATAGAAATTACGGTGTAGCCGATTTAAAGATGAATATGATGTAATCAAAACAAAATGTTAAGTATTACCATGTATGATTCAGAAACTAGAATTTATTTAGATCCTCCGCTGAAAAATATTCGGGAGATACAGCTGCTGGATTGCAATATAAAAACTAAAAGATTAATTAATTTCAAGGACCAACAGATAATATTCAATGATAAGAATCAAGGCTTCATAATAATTCAACCCGGCACATATTCTCTTCGTAATATTCAATCAATCTTTCTTAATGATCCTGATGGGGAAAAGATAACAATAATTGAGACTGATACTGTTGACTATCTATATTCAAATAAGAACTTCAAAATTAAACTTACGAGAGGGTTGGGTTTTGGTTTAGGAGTTCCTGAAGTCATAAATCCAGGTAAATTATACCCCATAAATATTCAGATTAAGGAACCACTGAGACTTATGTGTAGTATAGTTGATAATAAATCTTCATATATTAATAAAACTAAAAATGGAGAACTTGTAAAACTCTCACCATCTCACCTACTTGCAAACATACCCTCAAAGGATTATCCAACAATTCCAGTTCGAAAATATGAGAGCGTCATAAACCACTTTGATTTAACCATATTAGATAATGAATGGAAAAAACTTGATCTTAAGGGTTCTCCCATAACTTTTAGTTTAAGATTTAGATAAATTTTTGTTGTATAACACATACAGGCGTTATACAACATAATTATTTCTAATTTATGATATGTAAAAAAGTTTTTCACCGTCATCATATACCAACTAGATTTATAATAAGAAAAACCATCATCATGTTGATTATAATTAATTTCCATTATTTTTATTTTATAACTTTAAATCATAATTCATTTTTAATTTTATTCTACATTCCTTACAAGAAGCTTTTTGTTTATTATGTTCACATATTTGTGATCCACCGCATTCTTTACATTGTTGTTTTTGTTTACCATGTTCGCATATTTGTGATCCTCTACATTCTTTACAACGAGACTTTTGTTTACCATGTTCACATATTTGTGATCCACCACATTCTTTACACTGGTACTTAATTTTATTGTGTATACATATTTGTGATCCTTTACACTCTTTACAAAAATATTTACACCTTCCGTGAACACAAACATAATTATCATTAATGGCGACTTTTTGTTTTATCTCATTAATCTCTTCATCTGTAAATTTTCCTATCTCTTTAATCAATTCTGCTTTATTCATTCCATATAATCTTTTAATTTTAAACTCAACAGCAATTTTTTTCAATTGTGGTAAATATAATTTTCGTAGTTGTTCCATATTAATTTATTAATTTCATTTCAAATCTTTAAATTATAATTAAATTTTTTCTGAAATACTCGAAATGGCTTAAACTCACCCTCTGCCCATCATCAAGACTTCACAAAATCTTGATTCAAAATCATGGGGTTGTCATCAATACTCCACAAAATCTTAATTATGATAAATTCATTTGTTTAATCTTGATTATGATAAATTCATTTTGTTAAATCTTGATTATGATTTCATTATTATAAATTCATTTGTTAAATCTTGATTATGATTTCAATAATGATTTGATAATGATTTCCTTAAGATTTCAATAATGATTTGTGTTGTGCCAGAACCCCCATTATACATCATCAACTTGTGTAGTCTGATAGAGTTGCACATAGAAACAGTCAGTAGTAAACACATTTTGTAGTAAGAATTAAATAAAAACAGCTCAAAGCACGAATTGGTTAGGCTACTTCTTCTAGCTGCTGTAGCGAAAAATTTGGCTGGTATGAATTTCCGTGTGAAGTTTGTCAACAAACATGCGTTATTGATCAAGCGCGAGGTCAAGATGACCGAAAAATAGCCCTTGTTATATACCTAGACTTTCAAGAATATATACCTTGACAGGAGCCCATTCCTGACCTTGACAAGAAAATCAATCTCAACAATCACCTTGGTAATGAAAGCTACAGGGCTATGCTTGAGCCAACTGTGTTTGAGTTGGCCGTTCCCATTTATTAAGGGAAAAAGCCCTGGGAGCGAGGTTGGGTAAGATCAGGATAATTAATCCTAGGTTTTGATTGGGTACTCAAAATGCAAAGTGGGTCTATTTTGCCCGCCTGGAATGGCCTTATGAATCCTTTATTGACCAAGCTTGTTTGATCAAGATAGCACGAAGTCTCGTACCCAGACCTCCCACGGCCAAGCCCGAGGAAGACTTACATTCAATCACAAGTATGATCTGGGTACGAGATTAGATGGCAGGATGTTGGTCTCGTTCTTTTCTACGATTTTATTGACCTGGGCAACGCCTCGGTCAATAAACACGCCAAAAAAATATATATATATATACTGGGCCAACATTCAGCTATCTTGAGCTTGGTCAATAACGCATATCAAGAGAAAATGAGGTAAAAGAACACATTTTCCACACTGGATTCTTTTTCTATGAAAAGGGGACAGAATCTATTTTTAGATCCAGAAACTATTTTAACTAACCAATGGCTGATGTTCTTCTCGTCACTTGGTTGTAATTTCAATGCGCCATGTGGAAACCGCGCAGCCATGAAACGAGATATAAATAGATTCCGCGCCAAAAATAGATTCTGTCCTCTTATCATATCAGACGGGGTTATGTTCTCTTTCCTCATTTTGTCTTCCGCATATATATTACCTCAATCACTTTAAATAACCCAGGCATGAAGCATACGACACGTTGAACTTTATTGGTAAAAACAAGGTTAAAAACTGTCTTACCCGCAAAACAACAAGGTAGACAGCATGACAAAATAACACATTGTTACACTATTTGCACACGCTTCATAAAGCTACTAAGTCTTTCGCAGAAAGATACAAATCATTAGGACTCGATACGCCAAACGCGTCTTTACAAATACTTTAGAAACGTCACACAATCCACCGGATGTCACATCATGCTTATCATCCTAACGTTTGTCACGCTGTTTTGACTTTTAGAACCCCTTTCATTTTTCTGCTGACGTGAGTTTGGTTATCAAATGTTATAACTCTTGAAATATTATAAGCAAGCATACCGTCAAACAAACTTTTGAGAATGAGAATGGGAAACCAAAGTATCGTGACAGCATGGTGTGATAATATAGCATGACTAAAATGGTGTGACTAAGCGCCCCAGTTGCTTTTGAGACTGAAAAAATGGTTATATATCCAGGATGTTACTTTTCAACGCGTTTATTCTCATCATCCGTTATTCTAATTTGCATAGGCATTTAAATGAGAAGGATCACTGCTGAAAAAATGAATGCTAAAAAGAAATAGAAGTGAAAGATTAACGATCGGTTTCGACTAATCTGCCCAGGCCTGTTTAGAGACAATTCGGTGTTAGATCTACGAAGCGACCAAGTGACAACATTAGGGCAACGTTAGAGCGACTGGTTTCTTTTTGTTCTGATAGTATCCACAAAACCAAATCGTATCAGGCCGTAAGGCCTACAATTCTCAAACACTTACAAGCATAAAACAAAGAAAACAACAGGACTATATACATAAACTATATACCACTAACTGACGATATGCTAACATACTCTTTTTTCCGGAACTACATAAACGCCGGGTTTGTTGCATCTTGCTCGGACGTAGTAACTTTGTTTTCACATGAGCTCGTTTTCGACAGTAGCTTAATATGGACTTGTTCAGTTCTCTTTAGAAGATTTTAAAGAGTATAAAGCAGGTAAGTCATAACACTCTGAGGACAAAGCCTACATACAGGCTAACAGATCACGAGGCACTCATTCACCGTGGAAAATTGTTTTTTCAGATCATAAGCGTGGCAGCGTTAATCCTTGACAAAGATTCTCAAAGGAACTTGCTCTTCAAATCTTAGGGAAGACAAAAGCAACAATGTGCCTTAACCTTTTCTCTCCCAGACGTAGTCAACATAATACTACACTGTGAGGAAAACTGACTATGAGAATTGAACAAAACCATCAACTCGAACGCGATGAATTGACCTAGTACCAAATTATCAAAATCATTTATAATTCATTGTATGGTGCTCACTTAGGAGAACTGTTCCTCAGATCTTGGGAGTGAAAAGGTCAAAAAACATTACTGTCTACATACTTATCCGATAAAAAAGTATTAGAAATCAGAGATCATCACTAATCTATTGAGCTTATATAGTAAACCAATTAGCGATAATATTGGCAGCTAGGCGGTTTTAACCCTAGCCACATTGCCAAATAAGGACAGAAACAAAAAAGAAAGCGCCCACTACATAACACTACTTACACACGTGCACAATAATTCTAAATGATGTTTCCTTTAAAGCCGAGTAAATACTTATCATTCCGAGGTTGCGGAGAGATTAGGTCAAATTTCATATGAGATGCATTCTGGGAAGGTTCTGGAGACGCCACCTGGCGCTTGTTGTCAATCGTTTCCGGTAAATTTCGTCTCCGTTTGATCACTATAATTTGATATTTGAGTGCTGTGAGCCAAGATGTACACACTGCTTGACAAAAGTATCAAATATTGAAATTGCGTCTGTCTAAAACACTACCAAACTTAATGCCTTTCACACAAAACCCAACCCGGTCGTCTGCGCAACTTCGGTAAGATAAAGTTCTCTAGTCGTATTTGCTACTAGCAGATCTTAACTCTATTTCTTTGTCACACAATACAACTGTGGCCGATTCTTATGTGTCTTAAAACATGTTCCTTTTAATCCAAGACACAAACTCTGTCACTCGCACGTAGACGCCATATTTGTTCGGCAACCCGCAACCAAAGCTGCTTCCCCAGCTTACCACTCCCCCTAGAACCCACTTCTTATTACGACGATCTTCGAAGACAAATCCACCCCCTGAGTCTCCTTGACAGGAATCCTTGACTCCTCTGGCGTCCCCTGCGCACAGCATGAGCCGAGTAACAGTGTAGCCTTCGTCCTTGAAGGCCGCTTGGCACACGTGATTGGTGGTTGTTGGGACGCAGATCTCTTTCATGACGTTGGCGAAATGGCCGGTGGATTTCTTGTTGACGATGTAGCCCCAGCCTACCACTCGGCCAAACTTCCCAGGCGCCATCAGGGTCCTCTGCCTGGAGAGCAATGAATGAAAGAGCAATCGATTTCACTAGTAAAGAGTGTACTTCAATGTATTCACTTAAAAACGACGAAAGAATATTTTCTCGTTTCGAAAGGATTATGTAGGGGTCACTGTTGAAAATGTACGAAGAATATATGAACCCATTGACGTTTTTGCCACCCAACTCTCGTAAGGCGATGCTGACAATTTCGCTGGCTACTACGTTTTAGAAGGTCTTTCAAATAAGACAAAAGGATTTTTTAAGGAAACGTCTATGACATAATCAACAGTTATTCTCAGAAATCGAGGTTAATAGTGGCATAATATATGCCCTTGAGCCACTATTCACCTCGATTGTAGAGAATGATTGTTTTAATATATACCAATGAAGCAACCTCAGTAAAGAGCTTGAGAAAACACGACGGTGACCCGGAGGATAATAAAATCGATGAAAAAATTTAATTATTGAAGACGAATTCGTACGACAAAGAGACTTACCGGACTTTATTTTGCACATGCAATTTCATTGTGTCGTTCATTTGCGCTACTGTTTGGTCCCGTTATGGTCAACGTTTCATCGCGATCGTGTTTTGCTTAATTTCCCTAGTGACACCTCTTGTAAACAGCTGTACAGCGAGAATCGACGGCCGCCATTTTACTTAAGCTACAACGCCATTTTGTTTAATCTTTAACCAAAACTAACAAGAGTAATGCTTACTCAGAGAACCCAGCATTATTTACCGGTGAATAATGTTGAATATCTCGAGGTGGAGAACCAATCAGATTGCTCAAAATGCTAAGGTTGCTTAGTTGGTATATAAAGATTCGCGCATACAAAGCAATTCCAACTTACGCTGTTTTTTTTTTTCTGGTAAACAAACTAGTTTCACTACATAGAGTGTGATCTTGGCCTCGTGGTTTGGACTCTTAGGAAATAGGTATTGTAAGGAATCTTTCCCACAGTTGTCACTACTCCAATTTAAACAACATTTCTTGTATTATGCAGTCATTATGCAAATAAATTCCAACTTTTTTTTTCTGGTAAACCAACTGGTTTCACTACATAGAGTATGATCGTGACCTAGGGGTTTAAGCTTTTAAGGAGCAGGTTATTATTAGGAATATTGCCCATTTTTGTCACTACCCCAATTAACGCTACATTACTTGCAGAATGCAGTCATTATACAACGCAATTTCAACTTACTCTGTTCTATTTCTGGGAGATAACCTGGTATAACTAGAGTATGCTTTAAGCTTTATCGGACCAGTTATTGTTAGGAATATCGCCCAGTTTTGTCAATATGCCTACTAACATTACTTTTAACATGCAGTCATTACACAAAACAGTTCCAACTTACTCAGGTTTTTCTGGTAAACAAACTGGTTTCACAAAGCGCGTAATGGTGACCTCGTGATCTAGTTTGAGAAGAGCCAAATCCGATTCAAACAACGTGAAATCGAAGTTCTTGTGATTTCTAATCTCTATCACCCGTCTCCTCTGCACGTGACTGTCGTTCAGCTTTCGAATCTCGTGCAGCCCGGCGAAGATCTCGTACGAGGCCACGTCCATAATACCTGTCTTCTTATTTGTGACGCAATGGGCAGCTGGAGTGAAAAAAAGCACAAGGATAGAGTTTTGAAAAAGACAAAATGCTGCGAAGTAATGGAGATGGTATAGTATATGTTAAGCCCGGTAGGAAGATTATAGGAGGGTCTCAATGCGGTTAACTGTTGGCCGTAAAACGGGAAAAAAAATTAGCCGTTAGGCGTAAATATTGAAAAATTTTAGCTGTTAGCCATAAAAAGTATTAACCGTTAGCCGTATAACAGCCAAAAATATTAACCGTTAGCCGTAAAACAGCCAAAAATATTAACCGTTAGCCGTAAAACAGCCACAAATATTAACCGTTAGCCGTAAAACAGCCAAAAATATTAGCCGTTAGCCGTAAAACAGCCAAAAATATTAACCGTTAGCCGTAAAACAGCCAAAAATATTAACCGTTAGCCGTAAAACAGCTACAAATATTAACCGTTAGCCGTAAAACAGCCAAAAATATTAGCCGTTAGCCGTAAAACAGCCAAAAATATTAACCGTTAGCCGTAAAACAGCCAAAAATATTAACCGTTGGCCGTAAAACAGTCACAAATATTAACCGTTAGCCGTAAAACAGCCAAAAATATTAACCGTTAGCCGTAAAACAGCCAAAAATATTAACCGTTGGCCGTAAAACAGTCACAAATATTAACCGTTAGCCGTAAAACAGCCAAAAATATTAACCGTTAGCCGTAAAACAGCCACAAATATTAACCGTTAGCCGTAAAACAGCCAAAAATATTAGCCGTTAGCCGTAAAACAGCCAAAAATATTAACCGTTAGCCGTAAAACAGCCACAAATATTAACCGTTAGCCGTAAAACAGCCAAAAATATTAGCCGTTAGCCGTAAAACAGCCAAAAATATTAACCGTTAGCCGTAAAACAGCCAAAAATATTCACCGTTGGCCGTAAAACAGTCACAAATATTAACCGTTAGCCGTAAAACAGCCAAAAATATTAACCGTTAGCCGTAAAACAGCCAAAAATATTAACCGTTGGCCGTAAAACAGTCACAAATATTAACCGTTAGCCGTAAAACAGCCAAAAATATTAACCGTTAGCCGTAAAACAGCCACAAATATTAACCGTTAGCCGTAAAACAGCCAAAAATATTAGCCGTTAGCCGTAAAACAGCCAAAAATATTAACCGTTAGCCGTAAAACAGCCAAAAATATTAACCGTTAGCCGTAAAACAGCCACAAATATTAACCGTTAGCCGTAAAACAGCCAAAAATATTAGCCGTTAGCCGTAAAACAGCCAAAAATATTAACCGTTAGCCGTAAAACAGCCAAAAATATTAACCGTTGGCCGTAAAACAGTCACAAATATTAACCGTTAGCCGTAAAACAGCCAAAAATATTAACCGTTAGCCGTAAAACAGCCAAAAATATTAACCGTTGGCCGTAAAACAGTCACAAATATTAACCGTTAGCCGTAAAACAGCCAAAAATATTAACCGTTAGCCGTAAAACAGCCACAAATATTAACCGTAACCCGTAAAAGTCATCATCCCATTGAGACCTTCTTATAGGTTCGACAACCTACTTGGAGAACTCCAATTTATAATTTCCGAGTTTGCATGTGACAATGTTGAAAAATACACCTTCCACCGAAAAAAAAAATAGAAAAAAAAATTTAAAAAAGCATTTTTATTTTGATAGCATAGATGGCCTTTTGCACTAGGAGCGGAGCCACTGTCAAGCTCTGTGGATATGCCTTGGGAAGCGTTGACATTTGCCAGTTACAATCGTGGACGAAAACATTAGTAGCTCCGAGTCCCCATACACACCCCTGAGCAATACTGATCATGAACAGACAGAGAACTTTTGAAAATAGTGCACAGTTTTTGCAGTTCTACACTGAACAAGAAGGGTGCCGAGGCAATCTTTGCGGCCATTATACTATTATGTTCATTTACAAGAATTACAACCAGTTTTAAAACATCCCTACTGTTTCGAACATAACTGTAAATCGACGGCAGATTATTATTATTATTATTATTATTATTATTATTATTATTATTATTATTATTCGATTATTATTCGATCCATCTTGCCGCGATCACGGGAGAGAATCATCTGTCCAGGCCATGATCAATAAATCATGGAGTGTCACATGCAATGTCGATTCAAAAGAGTTTTATTTTTTCATTTTTATTTTTCTTATGAACAGAAGGAGCTTTTTAACCCAAAAATAACGACTTTATCAAACGAGTCGATAAGCGTAAATAGCATAACAGTAAGATAAAATGGAAGCTGAAGCACGAACAGTCAGTTCCCCTTCTATCTTACGATGGTGTAATTTACGATTATAATAATAATAATAATGAACTTTATTTAAGTGTCAACTGTATCTAGCACTGACGCACTAATTGGGGACACTGTAAAGCACAAATCAAATCAAATCAAATGTTGGTTTTTGTGGAGAGGGGAAAACCGTAGTACCCGGAGAAAAACCTGCCGGAACAGAGCCGAGAACCAACAAACTCAGTCCACATATGACGCCGGGGCCGGGAATCGAACCCGGGACACATTGGTGGAAGGCGAGAGCTCTCACCACTGCGCCAACCCTGCTCCCACATCGTTGCCTCGTTTGATAAAACTACTCTTTGTGGTTGAATATAATTTCTCGTCGACGCAGAACCAGTTTCCTTCGTAATGATAGCATGCAAAACTTTAAGCGCGCGTTGATTGGCTGAGAGCATGTCAATTAATCCCAAACAATGCAGAACGTTGAAATTGAGTGCTGAAATTTGAAATTAAAGTTTTGCATGTATATCATCAATAAGTAATCAAGTGCTTTTAAGTGTAGTTTTGTATAAATAAGCAATCGTACAATACAACAAATTACACTCGCCCTACAGGCTCGTGCAATTTTTTCAGTCTTTAAAAAATTTACTTTTGCTCATTTGTTCCAAATTGAACTCAAAACCATTTGATTACCAACACAGACCCTTAAGCTCTGTTACCTTCGCGTAATACTACTACTACTCCTACTCCTACTGCTACTCCTACTGCTACTGCTACTCCTACTGCTACTGCTACTGCTACTGCTGCTGCTACTCCTACTGCTACTCCTACTGCTACTGCTACTGCTACTCTTACTGCTACCGCTACTGCTACTGCTACTGCTACTGCTACTGCTACTGCTACTGCTACTGCTACTACTACTACTACTACTACTACTACTACTACTACTACTACTAATAATAATAATAATAATAAATCTCTTTTTTTGTACTACTCGGTTGCTTACAGACCTGTCAGAACCCAGAGTTCATTCAATAAGGTCCCGCCGCACGCCACAACGTCATTCTTGGTGAGAAGCACGTGCCAGGGATAAGCCCCTTTAGACGAGTCTTGACCGCCAACGATTCTCTTCCTACAAATGTCTCTGCTGAAGTTGAAGTTATCGACTTCTCCACATGCTACATTTAAATAAAAAGTTAGCAGAGATGGTTCAGTTGGAGTAGCGTGAGAATAACACCAAATAATAACTTTCTTCAACTAGAGTAGCGCGTTTGAATATCTGACGAAACACTGATAATTTTTCCATCTTTGATTTCTCCTTCTAAATAATTTCTCTTCAGAAGCCGTATGAAAACCTCGATACATGTGTTTGATCACATAGTAAACACCTCGAATTTCGCCAAAAATACCTCTTTAGGCGTAGTATTTTGAATTCAGTTTCAGACTTTGATCAAGGATGAAACACTGTACTTCGTATCTGATATACTACTTGAAGGTTTGTCCCTCGCACATTTATTAACGCAACGATATTTAAGAAAATGCGGTTTAAACTGGTAATATCAGGCTCCGTCGTATATGCTTACATCATATATCTCCATCAATATCCACAAGGCAGATTATGACGTATTTCTTATAACTAAAATATTTAGATCATCAATTGTATGCTTCATGGTTCTTATACGTACTTGCGACACACTTTGGCTGGTTACCAGACCATTCACCGCCCGCTTGGCATTCTCTAGTACTCTGGCCTCTCAGTTCGTAATACTTGTCGCAGTAGAAACGGACGACCTTCTGGTAGGTGAAGCCACTCGCTGAGATGTTTCCGTGAAGTGGGATCTCTGGAGTTCCACAGTTCACAGCTACGAGTGAATGTAGCAAAGAGGCAAAAAATGAATGCAAATGAATGTAAATATGTGAGAATTTTATATACGTGCACTGCGGTAGAAAGATATTTAACAAATGAATGATCTTCACAGTTATGTAAGCAACATGGTCAGTTGCTAGATAAGACCTGAAATTCTAATATATTTATATTTATTTGTTCATCCATACGGGTACACTACGATATCACAAATAACCAGCTCCGAGGCGACCTTATAGCTCCGTTGGTTAGCGAGCGTTGCACCGACATCGTAAGTTCATGGGTTCGAATCCCGTTCAGGTCTTGTCTTGACGTGATAGCGAGATTGGTTTGAGACGAGGAAAAGACCCGAAGAACGGGTAAAATCCATCAAATCAACGCGAGAACCAACAATAAATACCACCGAGTGAAAGGAGCTAAGAGCTAAGAGTCAGTGAAGCGCCACTTCGCTCATGTTCGTTTGTAATTATCTTTATTTATTATTGTTCAACATCGAGGACTTGTTTTAGCTCTAATTTATGAAAGTCTATACAGTCTAACCTCGCTATCTCGAACTCTCAGGGGAATGAAAAATAGTTTGAGATAAACGATGGTGAACGACTGAGAAAATAATCCAATGGAAATAAGTTTGAGTTCGAGATAACCGACTTGGACATAGCGAGGTTAGGCTGTAGTTGAATTTGGAAAGCTAGATTGGTTTCTTGACGAGGAAAGAAGCCTAGACAAAGCGGAAAACCCCTCAAATCAACGCGAGAACCATCAATGAATATAAAGTAATAGCCGCACTGCGAAGGTATCATTACCGGGGCCCGAAGGCTGGCACCGGTCATAAAATGCAGACGGTTTCTGTCGTTTTTTCAACGTTACCGTAACAATGGCATTGTTAGGGATATATCGCTGACTGAGATATATCGCTGGCTCGTTACTTTTGCTCGCTGGCTCATTGAAATCTTATCCGCCATTTTGAAAAGCACGAGGCATGGAGGACAGTCAAGAGAAAGATTATAGCTTTTTGTTCCCCAACCTTTACGATGCACTAGTTTATGAGCGAAAATTTAAGAGTGAATATTTGGAGAGACAAATTCACGAGCGATCACTTAAGAGTGAACCTTCCATCGTGAAACTTATCGAGAATAAGAGCGACTTATCAAAGCTATCTACATTGAGTGAACCTTCCATCGTGAGAGGTGCGAGAGGTTAACTATATCTATGCAATCCCGTGTCCCACTGGGCCCCGGTAAGTTCCACGTAGTGGTTCTCGTTTACTTTACTTTACTTTACTTAACTCAGATCGCCAATAAATGTCATCTTTGTCAAGTTGGGGAATCGGGATCTTGATACTACAAAAACGTGCGCTTCGCCTAATCAATTTTGCACCGTTCAAATCTCATGCTGTCCCTTCATTTGACTTCTGTAATGTTCTTCCGCTGAATTTTCTGTACATTAAATCCATTTGTATCATAATGCATGACATATCTAATGACAAAACACCCCGAAATATCTGCAGTTTATTTGCTCCTGCCTCTGACGTACATTATTATAACACTAGATTTTCTCAGGCTGACACCTTCGCCATGTAAAATTCGAGAACACAGCAGAGGATTAAATCGTTTTCTTGTTTTGGTGCTAAGACATGGAATTGTATTCCTTTTAATATACGTTCATTATCAAAACATAAATTTAAGGCGGCAATTCATCGACAACTCTTTGATATTCTATTGTTTGAGGATGATTATGTTGACACACTCACTATTACGTCTAGGATTAAACAGCTTTGGAGTCTATGAAATTTCTAAATTCGTTTAATATAAAATTATAATTTTTTTCCTACTTTTTTTTCTCTTTTTTTCAACCCTCTCTCAGTTTTGGTATATACTATTTGTAAATAATATAAATTAATATTTTATCTGTGCCTGACACGCCTCGATTATTTAGTGTTGCGGCTACTTTGCGGGTCAGCACTATTGTTCATATATTTATGTTAAGTAAATAAAGATTGTTGTTGTTGTTGTTGTTGTTGTTGTTGTGCCCTGCAAGTTATTTTATGATAACAATATTTACAACGGAAATTACAATTTGGTTGGTTTTTAAGTTTAAGTCAAGCGGCAGTTCTAAGTCAGGTCGCACGTTGGGCTGGTTACTACGTCATAAACTATACATTCAATAGACTCCGACTTAAAAGTTTAGCTTCGGGCCCGTTAAGTTAACGGGACCTTCGAGAAACGCCTCGCTCCCTGGCCCCTCTTGATTGGAGGCGCACTAACGTACCACAAGAGCACAGTGAGCGCTTCCAGTCTACAGCACAATTTAAATTTCACCAAAACTCCCAACTGTTTTTACATGTTTATGGACCAAGACTTTATGCTGCTTTTTGTCACTTTTTCTCAAGAAAAAACTTCAAAGTATGCGCCTGATGCTTCCAAAATTAATATTAAAATCAATTCCAAATAAGTCACCATACTTACGTCTACAGGAAGGCGGGATTCCGTCCCATTCTCCCGTGTTGAGGCATTCCCTGACGGCTGAACCGGTTAGCAAGTAGCCTCTTTCACAACCAAACTCCACTGTTTCCTTAAAAGTAAACGAGCTCTCGCTCATGTTGCCGTTTTGAGGGGCTGTCAATGGCGGACATTTAATCCCTATCATTAACACAAAATAAGGAAATCACTGCCTGTTAGTTTATGGTACGGTGTCGTTCCTTTTTCCATTTTTTGGTTTGTTCGTTTTAACTCAAGGAGTTTGTATTCTCTGTCCTGGAATTGTTTTTTCAAGGGATCTTGCCCGAAAAGCCAAAACGTTTTGGATGGAAATCATTTCCGTTTTTAATATCTACGCAAGAGAAAAAATTCGAAATAAAATCAACAACTAGCAAACATACTCGGAATGCAAATAACTCTGAGTGGCAAAAGCAATGGTCATATCATCACTATTGTCTGCCTCATTATAAACGTCCCGGGATTAAAACAAATACCTAAGCGTCAAACTGACATAAATCAAATATATATAATGATATTAATAACACTAACAATACTACTAATAATAATTATAATAATGACGTTGATGATTTGATCGCGATAACTGGATATTAGTCTCTACTGCTTCTTTTAACATTCTGTTAACCCATGCGCGTCGCATCTCTTTTTCAAGGAAAAGGCATGTTACAATTTCGGCCAAAAAGTGGATTCTCGTGAGCTGGGGAATTTCATTTGGCATACTTGACCTACATTTTGTCTATAACCCGTATACCTTGCACGCCCAGATAACCAATCACAAGACAGAACATGTTACCGTGCGTCTCGTAGAACGCCTTGAAGCCTTTGTAGTTTCCGGAGTCGTCAGACACGAAGTCTATGCGCATGAAGTTGCCGGCGGAAGTGATGTTCTGTGGAAGAGTCTTACCACACAGCGGACCATACTTCCGGTCCTTACCAGCAAAAACCTTAACGTAGTCATAAGGACACGTGACATCCGGATGGTCTTCCACATCAAACTGAGTGAGAAGAAAAAAGTTAGAGCTTGAATGTGCTTGGTAGTGTGCAAAATGAAAATAGGTCCCCAATGCGACAATGTGTTTTGGTAACAATTCCTTTAATCTTTCCTTTATTGGTTCTTCGATTTGATTATTTCCAACGATTTTCTTTTTCTACGCTTTGTAATTTTCCTTTGTAGCGTTTGGCGAGATCATTGTTACCTCTTCGGTTTATGCGTTTCATCCCAGCAACTGTCCACTGTACATTGCATTGCAGCTACGTCATTCCGTGATTGAATGTGTATAGATAGTCAAATGGTTTCGAGTGCAATTTGAAATGAATAAGCACAAGTAAATTTTTCAGAAAAATTGCACGAGCCTGTAGGGGGAGTGCAATTAAAAATTGCACTCGAAATCATTTGATTACTTGTTACTGATACACATAGAAAAAGTTAATTTCAAATTTTTGCACTCAATTCAACTTTCTGTACTCAATTCTAACTTTCTGCACAATTTGGTATTAACTGACGGCTACAAGCCAATCACCGCGTTGAAAATTTTGCATGTATATTATTATAGTGGATATTACTGCCAATATCCGTAGCTGACTTGAACAAAACTTTCGCTCGCCATTGCAAAATTGAGCGGAAAAACCTAGATCATGACGTCATCGATATCTTAACGTGTAGGAACATGGGAAATGACTCACTTGGTTCCTGGGAGTAGTTTTCTATGAATAATACAATATTACAAGTGTTCCCTTCTCCAATGAAACACTGATGGCTATAGTTATTTATAAACGTTTCTAAACCATAATACAGATAAACACGTAAATGCACAAGCTGAGTAGAAAATCTGAACCATGATGTCATCGATATCTTCAGGTGCAAGGATATGAAATATACGATACTAAGTCCCCGGATGTAGTTCTGTATGAACATTACAAAAGGTGCATTTTTCAGTAAGCCACTGATGTCTACATTATAAACTCTTCTGCACAAACCTTCTCCTGGCCTAATGAGGGTGCCATAATTCAAGCAACTATTCAGAATAAAACTATAATAGAGTGCTAACCATGAACACATGTGATTGATTGGTTAAAAATTCGATAAATTACTAAGCCATAAATTATTATTATAAGCTTTAAATTACAAAGCCAGCAGACGGCGATGACTTACCTTGTTGAAGTACAGTGTTATTTGGTATCCCTTATCCACTGTTATCGTCCAATCACATTTCGAGTTCTTTGGGTAGGCCTTTGGGTATTCTGGAGTCGTGATTTCACCTCGTCTGGCTGTCAACTGCTGGTTGTTACATATAACTGTGCGTTTAAAGGAATAAAATGCACATTAGAGGTATGAAGTATGACAAACAGGTTAACTTGCTACACTTATTTGTTTGGTGCGTACTGCACGAGGAACCTCATTACAACAAGAAAAATCCGCTGTACCTAGGGCCTAATTTATCACAAGCCATATATAGTTTGAACACCATATATAGCTTGACCGCTAAAAGTGCCAGAACAGGAGAAATCGTGAAGTGTGTGATTATTTTAATATGCCTAACAACGTTCTTATTCTGACAGGAAAAAATACACTTCAGTGGTTGACAGGGTTACAATGCGAGCATAAAAGGTGCAACCACAATTTCTCGATTAAAAATTTGCCTTGAAATTTGCTTTGCATAACGTTGTGACAGCGGGACGCGTCCAGGTTTCTTTTTTCATACGTTTCAGTTTTCGAAGTAGGTTCAATTCCTTGATCTACACCACCACATTCCTCCATCAGTTTCAAGATTTACGTGCTTTGTATGGGTAATCAAACAATTTCGAGTGCAATTTGGAATAAATAAGTGCAAGAAAATTTTTCAAGGACACGAACCCACAAGGTGAGGTGATTTGCTGTCCTCGAATAATGGGTAATACATTCATGTCCTATATTTTGGTAATGTTTCTCCAGACCTGTTTGAGTTTTCAATCGATAATTACACGAAAACGTTTGCAGCAAAAAATCTTATACTTCTACACGTTGTTTCTTACTTGATGCTTTGTTTACATAAATGTTTTCAGCAAGATATCTTGAAAAGCAGAAGGCTTACAATACTTTAAATGTTTGGTGTATATAGGACATGAATGTATTTCCGAACAATGTACGAGTTTTTATTCGTCTTAGATTGCACTCGAAATCGTTTGATTACGTGGTAATGAACATGCAAAATTTAACGTAAACTTTCTGCACTCAATTCCAACTGTTTTGCAGTCAGTTTTAACTTTCTGCAGAGTTTGGGATTAAGCGTGCTGTCTTCAGCCATGTTGAAATGTTTGCTTATATATACTGAATTATCATGGCACCTTGAGATTACAAGAAGAGCCTAACTTGTACAAAAGGGGCAGCACAGGACTAGTGAAGGGAATGTCAAAACCTGGACTCTTACCGTGACAGGAAGCATTGTCATTTTGAAGCTTGTATCCCGCTCTGCACGAACAGTAATGGCCGCCGATGAAGTTATGGCAGAAATGATCACAGTTTCCCTTATTTTGGGAGCATTCGTTTTCATCTAACAAATGATTAAAAAAATAACTTAACTTTTGGACATTAGATGGAAAGAAAGTTACGGAGTGGCTCACCTGTTCACTGGCTGAGAAAACGGCTAATTTATTGACCGCTTTTCTAACTGACGTGGTAAGTGAATCAATGACTAACTGACTGACTAATGGATTGCCTCACTAACCAACTAAGTGACAAACAAACAGACTAGCTGAGCTCAATTATTGCCGTTATTTTGAGAGCATTTGTTTTCCTCCCTGAGGTGATCAAATTTATGGATAAAAAATCTTTCGAGACGCTATAAGGAAAGGGAGTTAGGGAGTGGCTCACACACCAGCTTCACCACGGATTGACTTGGTCACCTGGTGACCTGGCTCAGAGACTGACCTAAGTGATCGACTGTCTATTTCACAGACTCGGTGTCTAACTCACTGATCACTGACTAACTCATCCATTGATTATTAGCTAACTGACTGACCGATCCGGCGATCGACAGACTGACTAGCTGGCTATCTAACGGACTGACTTGATCAGTAACTAACTCACCAGCTAGGTATATTATGTAAGACGTTGACTAACTGCCGTGACTGTCTAGTCTAGTGACTGATTGACTTTCTCGCGGAGTCACTGATTCATTGACTGAATAACTGACAGACAGGCTGCCAGCTGGCTTTCTGACGAACTGATTAATTCATTGTTTAGTTGACTGATTGACGAAATATTTTATCGCATGTGGAGAAATTGTGGACATGAGGAGGAGGAGTTTAATTTTAGGAGCTCCCGCGACCTGCCAATCAAACCAGTGAAATTCTCGCTCTCCATTGGATAAGCACCCTTACGTCATCGCGAAAGCTAAAATTCTACATGGCGGCGAGAAGTAAGAGAAGTCAACATTCAGAAGGATTCTTTCGAGCGCTTGACTGCCTTTCCACCGCCGATTTCACCCAGGAAAAGAAGCGGAGGCGGAAAACAATCGAGGGAGGACGACTTTTTACCGTAGAACGTATTATATCGCTATTAAAGAAATTAATAGAAGCAATACTTGCGTGTTTGCTGGTTTATTTATTGTCCCAGATTTGCTCGGTCAAGAAAATCGAAAGCAACTTTGAAGCTTGGAAACCAGGAGAAGCGGTTACAAAGTTTATTGTTTTCATTTCAAAAGCAACACTGGAAAGACGCTCGAGTGATGCGTTTCTTCTTAGAAAATTCGCTTCCCGTCACGCTTTCGAGGGAAGTTAGCAACGCAAATTTAAGCGAAAATAAGTCTCAAAACCGCAGCAGATATTTGTTTTGAAGTATTTCTGTTGGTTGTTACTCAACGAACATCGTTTGGAAAGGGGAAAAGAGATGCAACATTTTGGATACCTCTTCTACTATCGCTGGGAATCGGATTTTAGTAAGCCTCCTCTTTGTGAAATTAGAGACAACATGTGGGCGATTCGTGGACTTTTGGTGGTTTTCTTTCTGGAACAAAACCGTGATCATTATATTTTACCGTGTCTTATTTCTTATGGCAATTTTGAGTTAGCTGAATAGTGGACGCGGAAAAGATGCAACATTCTGCAATTATTGAAACGGTGAGAGGTTAGAATGTTTTTTTTTGTTTTGGTCCATACAAAGTCTCTTCTTGAGACGGCCATGTTTGTTTGATTACCCAATCTTAATCCCCTATTTATTGCGCGTGCGTGTCCATAATTTCTCCACATGGACCGACTAACACGTCGACTAATTCGCTGGCAAACTGACTGAGAGACTGTCTGACTGACTGCCTGACTGACCGACTTTAGGCCTATATGTTGACTTAATGAGGGATTCGTTGACTGAATACACTGACTGAATGAATGACTGCAGATGATGGCCTGTGGTCGAAGACATTTAGTTTTAGGGCGACTTCATTCTTTTACCGGGGATAGCCCGTGGCTAACCGCATTAATGTTTCACCGAATTTCACTCGTGAAAGTTTGGGAGAACTCGAAAAAGCTGTGGAAACACTCGCCTGCGGCTCGTGTTCCCACAGCATTTCTCGTTCTCCCAAACTTTCACTCGTGTTTCTATAACTCGATAGAAACACGGTACATGTTTTCTATTTCTTAAATATAAACTCACCGATGGCGTCGAAATGCACCTTAAAACCTCTGTAAATCTCTTCGTTGGAGTAATCTGAGTGAAACGTAAGAGTACACTCGTTGGTGGGAGCCACTGAAAAGCCCATGGGTATTTTGGCTAAGCCTTGTGGGTGATTTTTCTTCGAACCACAAAATTTTCCCAGAGTGCTGTTCCCGGAGCGCAGCGAGACCCAGTCGTAGTCGCACTTGAAAAAGTACTCCACGTCAAACACCGTGAAGTGTATCCTTACTCGGTGACCTTTTGGAACTGAGATGAGCCACTCACAGTGCAGATTGTTTGGATAGGTTTCGGGAAAGTTCGGAGACTTGATAACTCCGTACAGCCCTGTGCGATTACCTCCACAACAGGCTGAAAGATAATGGCATCGTTGGGTATTTATTACACAGAATTTCCCTGGTGTGAGTCAGTCAATTATAGTCCGTCACTGCGAACATCTCTCATTTCTGGAACTCTTATTAGGGACAAAGAGAAAATTTCCCTTTAGAATATCAAAACATTGTCAAGCAGCCAGATAAATAGAATTAGGAAAGCTATCGACTAAAGGGTAAATTTTCTAGGTACATTCGTATTCTCCAAACTACATGCAATGAGATCAAGTCTCGGAGACTATATTCTATCAAGACAGTGTTGCTAGTTCCATTCATGGAATTAGCTTTCGCTTTCCAAGTCGATGACATGAAAAGAGGATCACGTGTGAGACGAGCCCTATGTTAAGTTTATTAATAACCACTAATCAGCCAATAAAAAGCAAGAGGTGTCCTTCTGTTTTAAACAGACATCCTTGGCTCCTGATATCTTACGAACCCATGTAGATAAAAAACGGTAAAGGTGCACACGAGCCAGAGACCCACAAGGCCGGAGCTTATCCCGGTTTCAATAGCATGAAGCACCAGGGTCACCCCCAGCACCGTATCGCTGGTACCCATTTATACACCTGGGTGGAGAGAGACAGTGTGGAGTAAAGTTTCTTGTCCAAGGAAACAACACAGTGCCAGCACCAGGGCTCGAACTCCAAACCTCCTGCTCGGACGTCTAACCACTACAGCACTGTGTCTCCACACGTACTCGTGTGCTCCTTTTTAATTCCTTCACAGGAGCCCCCAATTTTTTACATCATTTTTTTGTACAGGCTTCCCAAGAGGAACTCCCAAGTCATAAATCACCGTGGAGGTCCTAATGCGAATGCGTGGTCCTAATGCGCATGCGTTGAGTCGGAGGTTTACTGGAACGAAATGTTGAGGGACGATGTTCACAGAGAAAGCCCCAGATATGAGTGTAGTTTTCCCGTGATTGTATTTCTTGTTATTTAGAACGTTGGATCATATTTCAACAGGATCACCTCTTCTCGAATACAATTCTTACCGAAAATATCGAAATGGGGTGTAAAATGTGGCTTAGAATTTTATTCGCTATCGTTTGCAAATAAGGAAAATGGTGATGATGATGATGAATATGATGATGATAAACCATTTATAGCCACAAAGTTACAAATGGACACAGTCCAATGCAAGGCTGCAAATAATTTTTTTTTTCTTGAAAGAACATGTGTTCGACTAGGTGACCATTTTTGGTCGGACAAAACAAAAGCGTAATCGGACATCACTAACAAAGGCGTGCATTGATTGAGATTCGTCCAAACACAAAGCAAGATTTTCCTGAGCCAGCTGAGGCAGATCTTTATTGATCTTTACTATTAAACGATAAATGATAAAAAGATTGTCCAGACATCATGTCCAACTACAGTTTGGATTTAGTCGGACACGAGATAATTTGGTCGGCCAATGACCGATGAGAAAGTAACACGAATTCGAAGTTTTTAAGCCATTCACCTGTCTACTTTCCGGAAAAATACGTCAACGTACAGGGTTGCCACTCATTAGAGCCCAAATAATTCTGACTTTCACTGACCTCAAACAATTTAAGGTTACGGAACAGGTTCGCAGGTCAAATTTTTACAAAATTGAGATTTTTGGCATACATAAACTATGTGGTCCAGGCTTTCTTTAGCAGAAAAAATAAATTCGAAATCTCTTTTCGCTCCAGAGATATCGCAAATTTCCTTTTTTGCGTGACTCATTACGTCACAGTCTAAAGGTGTTGAGCTGTCAACACCGCTGGACCTCCTGGGAATTTAGCGCGGGAGAGTGGCTTCCAACAGAGCATGACAACAAATGTCAACATTGCGTTGCTTCCGTCGCTTGTCCGCTGCTGGCTTGTTCTTGTGTAGTTTTTGATGGAAAGAGGAAAGAAAAGAAAGCGAAACAAAAGCCCTTGGGTTCAAAAGGCCGATGGGCGGTCTCGAAAAAAAAAAGCAAAGGGAAATTTTTGTGAAAAGAAGAAAGGTTCGCTGGCGGAGAGTGACAAAGGTTCATGGTATTCGCCGCCATTGAACAATCGCGAGGAAGAAAATACCGCGGCAAGATTTCCGCACCGGTCCCTACTTCATTATGCATGCACCAGATGAATTGTTCACATGTAAACATTTTTTGTTATTGCAGAATGAAACAATATCGCTACAGCATGCATAATGAAGTAGGGACCTGTGAGGAAATCATTCCAATACCGCTGCTATTTCGACTCCTTCAACAAGCAGAAGAAAAATAATGAGCTCTGATATTCGCGAAGAAAGTAAGCCGAAGGTGGTTGACAAAGGATTGGATTCCAAAGATGCAGATTCCACAAGTACTTCATCTTCATCGGACGAGTCTGATGATGCACGATCTGACAGCGAACAACGCTGCGTAATATTTGACACGCGAAATTTGCAAGCAGGCCTCGACGAGTCAACCAGCTGCCGAAAATGCGGGTCGGATAGAAAACTTAAACAGAAGTCAAGAGCTGGAATAGCTGGCGAGTGGATTCTACAATGCCAAAACGAAGAGTGTCCGCTTTTTAACAATCCAGCATCGTTTCACTCGACTGCCAAAAGTGGCCGCTGTTATGACGCGAACCGCGCGCTTGTTTTAGCATTCAGGCTAATAGGCAGGGGACATTCAGCAGCAGATAAATTTGCTAGTATTTTAAATCTGCATAAGCCTGTCAACAAAACGCCTTGGTCATCCCACACGAAAGCTTTGACAGAAGCGGCAGAGAAGGTCCTGGGGATGGAACTGAATCGGGCAGTTCTTGAGGTCAAGGGATTCAAACTGCAGAACGGTGACTTCGATGGTATTGACGGAACTTGCGACGATGAACAGTTAAAAGCGTTTGTAATGGACGTAGGAGTTTCTTTGGATGGATCTTGGAGCAGCAGAGGATGGTCTGCACGTGATGGTTTGGTGGCAGCTGTTTCCATCGACACAGGTAAAGTGCTTGATGTCGTGTTCCTTACGAATTCCTGCAGCGTGTGCACAAAGCAAGAGAATCGTCGGAACCTTGGAGAGATTTCAAGAATGGAATTCCTTTCCCGGTACTTACGACCTGAATCGAACTGTTACTTGAATCATGATGGCAGTTCTCAGGTTAGCTACTTGCTTCTCTGCCCCTTGTAGACCTTGTATGAAATATACCGGTACATATTTTTTTCCATTTGTTGACAGCTGACAGACTGTATTACATTAATATCTGTAAAGGTAAAATAATTATTTCGTGCTGGGTGTATTTGCATTCTTGTAAATGGTTGGGTTTTGATTTTGATTATTATTACTTTTTTGGAATTTCATAAGATTTAACATCTGGGCTATAAAAGTAAGAAGTTTATTTTATGGCACTCGTTTTAACTGCACATTTTGAATTTGCTGGCTTTCGAAAACAAAAATTCACAGCTTATGACCATTTCCATGGAAACAGTCCATATTGCAAAATCCTGACCAATTAAGAGCCAATCACAATGCTCAGACTGTCTTGCCATGAAATCAATCTATTTAAACTTCTAATTATTATTTGCATTTTTTATTTCCTATATGTAAACGGAACTTGCATCAAAATCTTATAGTCAATGGAAGCTGAAGGTGTTCGCCGCCTGTTCAGCAGATCTCTTGAGCGACACAATGTCCGTTACAGACCTTTTGTTGGTGATGGAGATAGTAAGTCTTACTCAGAAGTACGCAAGCTGAATCCTTATGGTGCAGAGTACTTAGTTGAGAAGGAAGAATGTGTTGCTCATGTCACAAAGAGAATGGGAAATGCCCTTCGTAAATTATTGACCACGTATAAAGGTATGTGTGTTATTGAATAGTAAATGGTTTCAGTTGTTTGTGTAATTATTGTATGCCAGTAGACAAAGTTTGGTTTGGATTGGTTTGTTCCGTCGGTCGGTCAGTCGGTCGGTCATTTCATTTCTTTTCTACTGAAGGTTGCGACTCTGAGGTGTTTACTTTGTCCTTTACCTGTCAAGATAAAATTATAGGCGAAAGTAATCATAACATTATTAACTTTTACTAAAGAAAAAAAAACCAGAACCTTCTCATATGAGATGCACAAGGGTACTTTCTTTTGCTCTAAATCAGCTTATAAGATACATAGCCATACAAGGCCTTCCTATTATTAAAAATTATAATTATTTACAGGAAAAAAGCTTGATGATGGGCTTGGATTGGGTGGAAAGGGACGTCTCACTCATGGCAGGATTGATGCCCTTCAAAATTTCTATGGCAAAGCCATCCGGGACAACAAAGGAAATGCTAATCTGATGTCGAAGGCCACCCATGCAATATTGAAACATTACGCAAGCACCCCAAGCAAGCCACAACATGACGACTGTCCACAAGGGAAAGACAGCTGGTGTAGCTACAACCGCGATGTGGCAACAGGCTCCTCTACTCACCAGCCTATCAAGGATCCTTTGCCAGAGGCAGTGGTGAAAGTTGTCCAGCCAGTCTTTGATAGGCTTGGAGATGTAAAGTTTCTTGCTGGTTGTGAAGGTGTTAAAACGCAAAACAACAACGAGAGCCTCCACCATGTTGTTTGGGGCATGGCTCCAAAGGAACAGTTCACTTCCCAGCAAGAAGCCAAATTGGCTGTCACACTGGGGGTGCTGGTATTCAATGAGGGGATTGAGGAGACATTGAGCGAGCTCATGCCAGCAGCAGGCCTCCCAGTTGAACCATCAATGACCACCGCCTGGAAGAAGATTGACGGTCTTCGGATTTCATCTGCAGACTACAAATCTTCTGAGCAAGTAAAGAAGAGGCGCAAAAAGAGGAGGCGAGAAAAAAACAAAAAGCAGGATGCATTTTTGCATCAAGAAGGTGTGATGTACGCCTCGCAGCAGTTTTACACACAGTAGGCTCGTGCCAAAATGACATTATTTAATGCAAAAATTGTGACAATCAACTTGTTTTTCCATGCTATAAAATATTTTGATTAGGTAACAATAGAGCGGCTTTCACCTGAGTGTCGATAGTAATTCGCACCACTTTCTCAACCAATCAGAAGTAAAACCAAATCCAACTGCGACTTGATCGTGCACATTTTCCAGTGCCTTCTGCCGGCTACGTGTATTTGCTTCAAGTTTTGATTGGCTCACTGGATTGTGTGTCTTTTGTGATTGGTCAGAGTGATTACTTTTGTTTTGGTTTTATGACACTCAATTGAAAACTGCTCTATAGGGAGACAGCTGTAAGAATAATGAAATTTTTGGTGGTCCAGTTCACACAGTGATCATTAAGTATGGGGGGTACATGTAGGGGAGGGGCATGTAAAGCAGACAGGAATGCTTGTCATCTTGCTTAGGGGTGTGAATTTCCTTCATTTGTTCTCACTTAGAGTTGGAAATGAAAAGATATAGAAATAGAAATTCCTTGTTTAGCTTATGGTAGGATAAAAAAAAGCTAGTGAGCCATGTCAAAAATGGTCTCTTTTGCTGGTTTTATTTGCAATTTCTTACAAGCATCCCCATCTGTTTTATATGAGTTCCCCTCCCTTCCGCCCCCTGCATCTAAAACTTTTAAAGAGTAAATAATTTCCTTGAACATAATTTTCATGCTAGACTACGTAATCACATGAGGAATAGGATTACCAATATTATTGTATTTTTTATCAGGAATATGTCCTCATTTACACATAACATAACATGCTCTCAGGAAAGGCAGAAGTGATGCTCAAATAGTAAATATTAGAAATGCTTGTCCCTAAAAAGGGTGCACTAGGGTGCTGATACTTAATATTGTTAGAGTTTTTTTAATTACATGTACACAAACCATTATGGTGCAGCAAATTGTGCATAATTTTCTTAACTACTTTTCTGGTTTTCATATCAGAAAAAAAGACATTAGTGGCTTATATTATTTAAAATATTCCTATTATAATCATGATAGGCATCAACAATAAATTATGCCTGACAGTATTTTATTTGATACATTTTCAAGTATTCTTTACAGCAGGAGCAACACTGTATATAAACAATATGGTAACTAATTGTGATTATCTTATGACAAATCAATACAAAACCCACAGAAGGTCAAAAGGAAAACCATAGAAAAGGGGGGGGGTCTCAATTTCTTTCTGAAAGTTCAAGAGGGGTAGAGTGGAAATCCTCAATGGGGTTATGGATATTTTCTGTTGTACCGCATAATTTATTTGACTACATTGAAAGTAATATTTGTTCTATTGTTTCAAAACCCTAATTGGTATGCAGGTTCTGTAGGTCAAGCAACTGGTGATAATTCCAAAACTCTACAGAACACATCCATTGGGACTTGGAAAGCATCCTGAAAGAAATAAGAAGCAATCAGGGGAAGATTGGGAATAAAGGCAACTTTACATACACACAATGCAGCAGCAATGGCATACTAATCATAAGTACCTCTCTTATTTCTCCTTTGACGTTACCAGGTGCTTTTTGCCTTATGAAGGCAAGAACAGAAGCTGGAAACGCGAACTCAGCATCTTCAGGGCCAATTTCGTTGCGCTGAAATGAAAAGTTAAAAATAATTATGCCCTACAGTAAATATTCCGATTGTCAGATATACCTTTAGTGAGAGAGAAATGTTGTAGTTCACTCGAAGAAGTGTTTGATGGAAAATTACAAGGTGATTTGTACGCTTTTTTTTTTCGATTTGCAACAAATGACGCGGATTTGTCTATTTGCAGCAACGATATGATTACTTGTAAAACTCACAGGGAGTTGTGAACATAGGAAATGCATTTACTTACTAGAAGCGCGTGGGCCCATGAACAATAATGAAAGTACCGTATCATTCTCGGTGCTTTTCCCCGTTGTCGGCGGCGTTCAACACTCTGCTCGAGTGACGAAGCGAAGAATTCGCCGTTGTACCTACAATACAAAGCCAATTCATTAAAATCTTGCACGTGGCCTGCTGAAAAGGATTGCAACCCGGTAAAAAGCTAAGCCGACTACTATATTTAGACTCCTATAAAGCCATAAGTGGCTTTGCATAATGCGTCAAGACTGTAATCTGTTTATTGCAGTAAAAGAGGAAAAGGCTATCACAGCAAAAAAAAAAAAAAAAGAAATAGAGAGATCTGTATTACGTACCCCGCTTCGCGCATTTCGGCGAGCATGCTGTCCTTTGGATTACTCGGTGCTTGCTCGGAACTTTGTGTTTGATTCGAAGCTTTTGTCGATCTCTTGTTTTTCGACCTCTTGTTCGTATTGGCTCGGCCAGTCTTAGTTTTTCCCATTGCGTGGAAGAGCGAGAAAACTAGAAAATATGCCTTGCATGCGTGTCCGCGTTTGAATTGTCCGCGAAGAAAACCTTGATCTTGAAATAATATCCACCACCATTTTCCCGCTAGTTTCGGCACACACCAGGAGATGGGACCTGATTGGTGTATGAAGGTGACAATCCGGAAAACCACTCCCAGGGGGCGTGTTATGTTGACTAAACCTTCTACGCCGTATTTCTCGGCTAATTTTTTTTTTGAATTTGCCATCTTTGAGCTGATACTTCGCATGCAGGAATTTATCGTAGAATCATGAAATTTCGCCCAACGGTGCACGAAACCCTCATCTTCAAAAGTGTGTCGGGCTTTTGCCGATTTCTTTTTTGTTTAGAAGATATAAGTCCTAATGCTGTCTCCATCCAAGAAGAGCTCGACAACCAACTTTAAATTATAATAACTTTGTTTTGAAAGCTGATCTAAAAAATCCCCGACACACTTTTGAAGACAAACATCTGCTGAGTATCATGCAGTCATTGTTTTCTTGAAAAGGTCAAAATCCGACGCGAGTTTGCCGCATTTATAAGCATCGGTCGATTTGCACTTGACTGATCGCAGCTCGTTTAATATTGAATTTCGCAAGTTAAAAACATTTTATCACCGTTCTAGGTTCTATAAGCTTTAAAATGATGTATAGGTTTAGGCAGTTTCCTAAAATTACGCGCCCGTGAGGATGGTTTTGCGCAACGCACCCGCGAACCTGTTCCGTAACCTTAACAACCACACCACGCTCCACCACGTTTTGATAAAAATGGCCGAAAGGAAAAACAGGTTCCGAAGATTCCTTGGATTTCTCTTCCTTATTTGGAAGAAGGCATTTACAACGAAAACCACTGACCAAAAACACTGCATTTGAAAGCATAACTCATTACACATCAACTACTTCACAAAACGTTGTGGAACCCTGAAAACAAAATTCCATTTTTTTTCATTGACTTTGCCAAGAACTAAGATTCTTAAGATTGATTTTTTTCATTGACTTTGTCAAGAAATAAGATTTTCCCTAACTTCTTGCAAAATTCCCTGACTTTTCCCCCTGACCTTGAAAATTTTTTGTTTTTCCCGGACTTTTCCGTGACCGTGGCAACCCTGGTTAATCATTCAGTTTGAAGGTTCCAATAATAGCAAACAGCTACATATAAGACATTTCGATGTGACAGAGACCTATTCTGAGCCTTAGGGTTAAATAAACAAAAGAACCGAAAGCCCACACATTTAGTAAAACCCCAAGGGCTTCCTTCCGTTTTACTTTAATGGAAACGACCGCAATTATTGTGTTCCTTTTATAGAACATACAGAAAACACTGAGCCGAGCTTCTGAAAGTCAAACGCAGTGTCAATCCCACTCTGACAAAGACAAGTATTAGGATACTGCGAGATGTACTTTTTAAGGCCCAAAATAGACTTTTCAAATTCCCCATCCCGCCACTAATTTTCATACCATCCGCCATCCCGCCGCAATAAACATCTGCATCCCTATCCCGCCTGGTTAAACCCAAGTTGCTAAATTTCAGCGCGGTCTTATTTCAACCGATGGACAATTTATAGCTTTAACAATAATGACAATGTTCTCTCATTACGGAGAAACGCAAAGACTTGGGCATGTTTAGCCGGACTAAAAAAACGGTTCAGCGTTCCTCGGTGTGTTTATAAGTGAGACACAAAAACTCCACTTACAGAGGATTTGAATTTTACGCCTTTTAACGCGCGGTTTATTAATCAAGCCCATTATAATGCAAATAAATACTGTGTGACTCTTAACTTGTGCTAAATTATGATCCCGCCTATACTCGTCCCGTCCCGTATCCCTCCTACGAAACGGAGCATATCCCGATCCTGCCATCCTATTTTCTTCCCACATCCCGCTATTAAAATTTTTGTCATCTCACGTGCTGCGCCCATTTTTACTCTCAATCCGCATCCCACCAAACTTATGTTGGACCCTATTTTTTGGCACTATCATAGACAAACTCAGAGAAAGCAAACCCGAGTTCTCCCGGTTGGAGTCGAATTTACGACCTTCCGATTAGTACTAGTTTGGACGCTCTGGCACTAAGCTATAGAGGACTCGTGGGAACAATGCCATGAGACTACACCCTTGGCCAACGTTTGGGACAATTTCCAGGCTTCCCGTTGCAACATCGGCATGTCTAATTCTCCATCTACCCCGTCCCCCCTCCCCCCTCCTGAACAATATTGATCACTAGAAGTCAAACACATATTCATTCAGGCCTGAATTTTTCTTTTAGGCTTAAATTTCACAGCCGCTTAAGTTGTGTATATAACTGAGATGATCAATCAATATCATTACATATTACTCCGCAGTTCAAATATATGGTCTTTCATATATTCACTTGCATTCTTCTCCATCTACGGGTGTATTACGAAATCACAACATGACCAGCTCCCAGTTGGCTTGATAGCTCAGTTGGTAGAGCACTGCACCGCTATCGCAGAGGTCATGTGTTCGAATCCCGTTCAGGCCTGAATTTTTTTCAGGCTTAAATTTCACAGCTGCTTAAGTTGTGTACATAACTGCGATGATCAATCAATGTTATTACATATTACTCCGCAGTTCAAATATATGGTCTTTCATGTATTCATTTGCATTATGTTGTACAGTTTCTGTAGCTCAACACCGTTTAGGAGGTAGGGGAAAAATCGTTCTAACAAATTTCTGAGAAAGAACTATATAGGCTGTTTTCAAATGATACAGAAAGAAATGCAGAACAGGTTAATTGTCCCGCAAAGCATAAGGTCTTGTTCACGATTGAAGGATCGTGGGGTTCCTACACTCCCTCGACAACAAACTGAGACAGTCGCAGCTGACGTGCTGCGAAACAAAGGTCATTCTTCTAAGTGCAAACGTTGCTGCATTAAACAGAGGGTCTGAATGGGGTTTAATGTTTGGTGTTATTTTCCCATAGTTGTTAGTGTTTGCTGTTAAATTGGCCAATTTTTTAATGTTTACAGTTTCCGAAGAAAATACTGTTAAGCGTTTGGACGATTCTTTGTACATCTTCGGTAATGTTCGGACCTCCTCGTTAGCCTGCGAACATTTTCGACAGTGTTCGGCAACCTTCGGAAATCTTCTGAAATAATCCGGAATAGTCGTAAGATGGCCAAAAACTCCTTGATATACTAAACAAAATAATATTGGCCTTTTTGGAGCCGTTTTTGCTTCTTTCTGTAAAAAAATCACTGTTTCATAGATTTTTTTTAATGTTAGTGTTAAAATACCTAAAATTTAACTGTTTCATGTTACAAAGCCAAAAAATAAAGTGTTTATTGTTATCGAGGTACCCCCATTCAGACCCTCTAAACAACAAAGAGCAGACGAAACTGAGAATCGAACAGGAAGGATAAAAGGCTACACAGTCTTTAGCTGTAACATTAGTTATTTCAACAGGAAAAACAGCTTTCTATGTACAACTACTCAATGACTTGTGAATGGGAACTAAAAATACGCACTAAAGGCGCCTTTCCGGTTCCTCAGGCCACTAAATGCTGTCAACGAGTCGCTTTGCATTTCAGTTACTTTGTTAATCTACAGTGCACACTGCGCTTCCAGTACTTTGCAGAAACTATGACAGACTCGCAACGTGAAGGTCGTTCGAAATGTTCACTTCTTAAGAAATAGAAAACATGTACCGTGTTTCTATCGAGTTTTAGTATAAATCTACTAGCGTTCTATCACAAATGGCGCACTCTGATTGGCTACGCTACCCACTATCTATTCTGTGATAGATAGTGAGTAGCGTAATGGCGGCCGCTTCTTCACGTTTTCGAAGTGCCGTGAAAAAGATTTAGACAGTTTACTGGTCGAGGCTGTTCCAGAAAAGACAAAGTTTTGAACGACTAGTAGATTTATACTAAAACAATTAGATTATTCGCTCTCGATTTCTATGCGTGATAGTTGACTCGGGCTGCGCCCTCGTCAACTATCACGCGATAGAAATCTCGAGCTCATAATCTAATTGTTTAATAGAAACACGAGTGGAAGTTTGGGAGAACGAGAAATGCTGTGGGAACACGAGCAGCAGGCGAGTGTTTCCACAACCTTTTCGAGTTCTCCCAAACTTTCACGAGTGTTTCTATAACTCGATAGAAACACGAAGAACATGTTTTCTATTTCTTTTAGAAAACACCGCGACGAAAAAAAGAAAAGCAACTTGTTAACTTTGAATATCAAAATGTAAATTCTCTTTGCTCGCGTCATCATTACGTCAACAGCTCGTGCTAGTTCTGTGTTTCTATCGAGTTATAGAAACACGATTTCAAACCAATCAGCGCGCGTACTTTCTTGAGACTGTTTTCTAATTCTAAATGACAAATAGGGCTTGCAAGACTGAATCTCGTTTGCTTTATTATAACAAGGTTGCAGATAAAATGGAAGTTCTAAGCTTTTGACCAGAAAAGGCGGATGTCGCATTTTTGATAACCGCCTAAGCAGGAATAAATAGTTGAATATAATTCCAACATAAACAATTGCTGCTCCAAACATACTGTCTTGGCACTGGTATAGCGGTTCAAGTCCTCTCAATTGAACAAATTCCCCGAAATTCCTCCGTTTGGCGTGCACTATATCAAACACGAGATACAGTGTTTGATTACTCAAAATACACGAAAATTAAAAGCTGAAAATACGATGCACAGAGGTTTTTAAAATATATATTCACGTACAGTATTTCTTGTTTTAACCCTTTAAGCCCTGAGGGGTGTCCCTGTGACGAGCAAAATCGCCTGGCGTTAGCTAGAGTAAACTCTGTAAAGAAACTATCGGGGCTTAAAGGGTTAAAACATATCATGGGATGAGGGGTGGGGGGAATGAAGGTGGGACGAGGGAGGCGTGGCTCATCACGCGGTTGCGATGCTTTTATGATTTGTTTTAACTAACACAAAAGAAATAAAGATTCTGTGAAGAAGCCAGACATCGAAACGTTTCGAATACCATAGCGGTCCGAATTTGTCTTCGAAAACGAGAACGTGATCCGTAAATTAGGCAATCCGGAAATCTCTTGGAAACATTGAGAAGGAAATGCCGAGAAAGCAATAATTCCAAAGAAAACGGGATGTGTTGTTTTTGGGATTTGCATCTTTAAGGTAAACATGTTGAACAATACAGAGTTCTTATGGCATTTGATCACTGGTGTAAATAAATAAACGCGATAAAGATAACAGCAGTAATTACTTGCACTTTGTCAACGTAAGACCTCCTGTGCGAATGGCTTTCATCGCGGGAAGGAAAGGAATGCTTTTCATATGAACTTAACCGTATAAAGTGGTTTTTTCTTGGGAGGAAAGAAAACTTGATCCGTCCTCCTCGCTTAAATTAAACAACAATGCCTTTCTTTCACGTCCTAAAATAAGCAAATCCACTTTTGGAAAATCATCGAACATCAACGGCGACGAAACGCAAAACCCTGTTGACGTCTTATTAAAATATTAATCGTCGAGGAGGTCACAAGCATCTGGAAAATCTGTTGATTGAAGTCGTGGAATTAAGCATCTTCGACGGGTTAAGCCGGATAGGAGAAAAGGCTTTTCATTTTCAAAACAGACTTATTGCTTTTTTTTTCTGGATATGAAAACTGGGATTTGAATGTCACCACGTTGTTGGTGGCACGCGACAGTACTCTTAGCAGAAATTTCATGGTGTGGGGATTTTTCTTCCGTTTGGTTAAGGCTGTTTCAAAATTGCAAATATACAACTTAACTCGATGATGATAAAATATGTGAAGTGTCAGCAGACATTAATTACGTTTCAGTGATTTTTGTCCAACACAGAGACCAAACTTGATATTTCAACTTTCACAAGTAAAACTGAGAGAAAGATGCAAAGTTTTGCATGATTGTTACATCTACGATGTTTTTTTTGCGGTACGTGAGCTAAAGAACTCGGTGATGAGTTGTTTAACCAGCGATCATGCAATAGTTGCGACAAAAATGCGGTCTCAGCGACACCGGAACTATAAATCGTTAGCTTGTCTAATTCTTTTCCGCGTCGCTTCTTACAGGGGTTCGAGTTCAAAGTTTTCCAAAACAATAAACTGTCCCCGTCTATGATAAAAATAGTCTTCAGAAAAAGGCGTACAACACGCGCGCTAGAAAGGGACAAACCCCAATTAATATCAAGTAACTTCGGACTGAAAAGTTGCTGCTGTAACTTTGTTTACAAGGTTATCGATTAGAGTTTATTATCGCTATTTTTTGTTCAATCAGTGAGTGTTTTGCCACAGTCTCTGAAGAGAGATTTATTTCTGTCGCCATCAACGCCACACGGTTTTCAACTGCTTCCAAATGAGTTTCATTTACGGAACAAAAATAGCAAACATAATTATGGTTTCTCGGGCGAAGATACAAAAATGGGACGTTTTTTGGGAAGATGTGTGGCTGTGCTTGAAATGTTTTTTAAGATAACGAGTTTTCTGTTGAAACAATTTGTCATGGCTTGTTTTCGCAATCCAGAAAAGCGCAGTTTTCAGTTGCTTCAAAATGAGGTTCATTTACGGGACAAAAATGGCAAGCATAGCTATGGTTTGGCGGAGATACAAAAATGAGATCTTTTTGAGAGATTTGTCGCTGGGCTTAAAAAAATTTAGAGATGTGGATTTCTTTTGAGATATCTAGTCATGACTAGTCTGAAAATACACAAAAATGACATAAAAACCTTTTGAGAAAGCGACTTTTCAGGTCAAGTACAAAAAAATACGACAAGAGGGGGAGAAAATCACGAGGACTTAATCACATAACACGTGCAACTTATGAACACCCTAAAGCAGTGCAAAATATAATTCAGTTGTGTCTCTTAAAGTGGCATAGAGGAGGTCATTATGTTAAGAACTTCATGTTGGATTTTTTCGTTCTGGAAATTTACGAAATTTTTGGATCAATACAACTGACAAGTTCAGCGTTCTTGTACTTAACCTGTTTATCGCACGTAATAAGGCTTTGCAACCGCTGTGTTATGAAACAGTTTTACTAGGACATTTCATGGCCAATGTATTTTTTAAGCAACTGTAACTTGTTTATTTCGATATCCGTTGTCCATTGATTTTTTTTTTATTGAACACTGAACTTCATATTTAGAAACCTTAGCATCGAATATTCCTTGATAAAGACCTTGAATTTTTTTTTTAAGACAACTAGATATCGCCCGACGTCCACAGTGGAGTTGTGTCTGTTATGGTTGCTGTTGTTGTTGGTTTTACATTCTTGTTCCCAAACGGCTTTGACAGTATCAGAGGAAAAAATGATATGAAGGTGTCAAACTTTGTAAGCAAAGCAGAAAAGCCAAGGTTCTTGACAAACGAGTAAGAAGAAGAGTACAGTTGATAACACTTCTCACAATCACCAGGACCTCACCAAGAACTCGGTTGGAGCCTTTGTAGAATTTCCGGTAAAAAGAGGGGTCAATACAATCGATTGTGGACCAACTCAATCGATGCGTTTCGGTATTACTCAAGGGGAAGACCAAAGCTGTGAACGGACGAGCACACCTCCATTCACCTAGCCAATATGCCCAAGTCTAGACGCTTCCTCTTTCGCGTTGAAACCCAATCTAAACCAGTTGTTGCTAAATCTGTATCGACCTTTTGGCGCCAAGCTGTGAGGCATTGTGCGTTTATCGAGGATCCAGCAGAGAACTATACCATAGTGAAGCTATTTCGACAGAAATGGTGATATTTCACACCATAAGTCTATATCGGAGCAGTAGACGGATTGATGGTGTTTCAGAAATTGCGTTGTTGCATAACAAAACAAAAAGATTGAATGACTGCTGTAAAAAAGTCATGTACTAACAAAGACAAAGTACTGAGGTTGTCTAACCATGGAACGTGTAACATGTAAACAAATGTGTAAGACTGATAGACATCAGGATAATATAGCTCGACAGCTAATTGAAGCTAAAGCTGTCACGAAAAATACAAGTGTGGGAAACAAAACTGGCAAAGAAGGTTCTCGTATCAAGTAACTTGTCATCTTCCTGGTATGCGCTGCCACTATTAATATTCCTTAGAGTGTCCACCATAAAAAAAACGTAGAAGCGCAGTTTTATATATGTATCGTTGCTTACGTCTGTGAAAGGCAAGGTATTGCAACACAAAAAGAATACAAAAACATAATTATTGTGGCCATATAACGAAAAAATCCATTGAATGTCACACTTGAATTCACGAGGAATTGAACTTCCGTCAAATAGATTTCCTTACCTCGCTAAAACATCCTGTAGGACTAAATCGCTATTTTCCTCAAGAAACTGATTACAACTAAAATTGTTCTAGTATCAAAGTTGACGCCATTTAATAAACAAAGCAAAAGCTTACCTGCGAGACGAATTGCTCCGGCGAGGAGAACAAGAAATAGGAAACCATCCATTGATCTACGATTCACATGTGGAAGTCGCGTTCAATTTAACACACAAAAAATGAACTCATCGAAAATTAGTAAGTGCAAAAACGCAAAGCACTTCATTTGCAAACCAAAAGCTGTTCACAAGGCTGAGACCTACCTGTATCTAGCCATGCTCTTTAACACAGAGTTTCGTCGCCTTAGAAAGTCTTGGATGCAAAGCGTGTCGTTCGGCGCGCGGATGAAGATTTACTTCTCGGCACGCGCCCATCGGCGGTTAAGTGTCCCGTGACGTGTTCAACTATTGTTGGCTGATTGACAGGTTAAGATAGCAATGACAGGCTCAATTCAGCCCACCGACAATCCGATAACGGATGCCGTATACTGACTGGTCTCCTTAGGTCAGGAGATGTAAACTAATCAACGACCCTTCATTCATGATGAGTTGGAAAGACGCTAATAGGGTCTGTGAATTTTAATTTGTATACCTTACGAAGACGGAAAGATACCTAATATGTATGAATACGACCTCAAATGTTTCTATAGAAGTATGAAAGCGAGAAATTAAGTGGTATTTTCAATGAACAGGCACGGAGGGGATGACGGGATGCTGCCTTTCCCGCCAAACTTCTATGTCGCCCACCGCCCCACCTCCTTTCCTTAGCGAGGGATTTCTGTACATTATCTGTTACTTCTAGCTAGCGTAAGTTGTTGGTCTATTTCCACACAATTAGAAGCGGAATCGCCAAAAATATCCAGATATATCTAAGGTAAGAAAAGAAAAAGGACTGGCATAAAACCAAAGGAATTATAATCGCTAAGAATTTACAATGTAAACACATTGTTTTCTGAGCTTGCGATTTCATAACCGTGGCTGTATGAATCGGATCATTCCACGAATTCCTTTCTAATTAATTTTTTTTCCAAAATCGACAACAAAAATGCGATAATGAAACATATTTTTACGATACTGTAATTATAGAGTAGACAACGAGGGAATGACGCATGGTATATTCTTTGTAAAAAAATCGGAGGGAACGATTCCCTCCGATTTTTGTCCAAACTTATTTGAGTGATTCTTCTATCTATTGTCATCTGTCTTCTCGCCCTTTGTACATTCAATTTATCTAATGCTAGCATTTATCGCAAAATACAGTGCGTCTGATCCCCGGGGGGGTACTCCCGCGAATTTTGGATAGGGGTGTGCCGCGAAGGTTCGTGAACCCTAGGACTAAGAAAGCGAAAACTGATATTCTTTTTAAGGCCCAAAGCTGAAAAATGACACCCTATTCAAGGAAAAAACGAAATTATTAACAGCATAAGCTACCCTATCTAAGGACCACACCAGGGACACAGAAACAAAAGGTTAAAAAAAGATACCCTATTTAAGGACCGAGAACCTCAAAAACCATACCCTATTCCGCGGAACGTACCTATATAGTCCATATATGGGAGTACCTTCCCCCCCCCCCCGGGGTCTGATCAGACTCTTCGTCTCTGTTGCGTAACTTGTTTCCAGCACTCTCGCTTTTCCCTATCGTTCTGTTCTTTCATCCACTCTGGATTGCCAGTTACGTGATGAGATGTCTCTGTGTAACGTAATACAGGGGATAACAGTGGCTCATAAGGGACACACTGATTTTTGCGTCACAACTTATTAACTAGCAATCGAAAGTTACTAACTTGCCCGGGGGGGGTACTCCCATATATGGGCTATACGGGGATGTGCCGCTCAACAGGGTATAGTTTTCGCCTCTCAGTCTGGAACAGGGTATATAAAATCACAATTTGAGTCTGGAACAGGGGTATATTTAAGTTGTATGTTTTGTCTGGAACAGGGTCGAAAATTTTCCCTGCCTCGACGGACCGAGCCGGGAAGAGAACACGGAAAAGTGCAAACGCTGCCGTTCCCGAATTAGCGCTTGTCAGTTTCTAGTGTATATTGTCATGCAGTTTTGTTTGGCCATTTTTCATTGCGGTAGTAATGACGGTATTTACTTCAATAGATTGTTGTTATCTAAGGTAAAGCACTTGATGTATTGCACGGCTTTGGGATAAAACATGTTTGATAAATAGCCTGGAAGAGTTTTTACTCGGTCTGGAACAGGGTACCCATTTTAGCCATTTTGTCTGAAACAGGGTAGCGAAATACCATTTTTTAGTCTGGAACAGGCTCAGGGTTTCAGGGGTTCAGCGGCTCACCCCCATGCTAAAGTTCAGGGAGTGCCCCCCCCCACCCGGGCTAACTTGCAAGTTACTAACTTACGATCGCAACTTACTCATGTAACTTACGATCGCAACTTATTAACTCGCGATCGCATGTTAAGTCGCGATTGCAAGTCACTAACTTGTGATCGCAAGTTACGTTAGTCGCAAGTTAACATCAATCGCAACTTAACATGTGATTGTTAGTTAATAAGTTGCGATCACAAGTTAACAAGTCGCGATCGCAAGTTAATAAGTTGCGACGAAAAAAAATCGGTGTGTCCCTTATGCAGTCACCGTAGTCTAGCCCATGTTTCGTAAAATATATAATTATTGGGTTCTCGTGTAGAATTGTGTTCATCCACCACCACCAGCATTCAATAACCTCCAACTGAAAATTTTTTAGTGTCTGTGAAGATTTTCTGATCTCCGAGACACAGAAAAACAAAACAAAAGCAAAACAAAACAAACAATAGAGATTACCATTATGGGTTTTGATTAGTATTCCAACACCATTTTTGATATTCAGTGGACACTGAAAAATTCTTAAATTTGGCAAAGTGAGCCAAGTCCCAACCAGGGTAACTCCCAACTACATTAATAATAATAATAATAATAATAATAATAATAATAATTATAATAATAATAATTATAATAATAATAATTATAATAATAATAATTATAATAATAATAAACTTTATTTGAGTTTCAACTGCCGTTAGCACTGACGTACGTATTGGAGGGTCTCAATGGGGTGGTGACTTTTACGGCTAACGGTCGTAAAAAAACTTTTGGCTAACGGTTAATATTTTTGGCTGTTTTACGGCTAACGTTTAATATATTTTTTTACGGCTAACGGCTAAAATTTTTCAATATTTACGCCTAACGGCTAAATTTTTGCCCGTTTTACGGCTAACGGTTAACCCCATTGAGACCCTCTAATTGGGGACACTGTAAAGCACAAATGAAATGAAATCAAATCAAATCAAACTAAATGATGGTTTTTGTGGAGAGTAGAAAACCGGAGTACCCGGAGAAAAAACTCCCGTAACAGAGTAGGGAACCAACAAACTCAGCCCAATTACGCCGGGGCCGGGAATTGAAGCCGGGCCACATTGGTGGAGGGCGACTGAGCGCTCTCACCACTGCGCCATCCCTCGGCTCCTAACATTCAAACACGATTCAGACACGATTCATTTAACATTGCAAATGAAACAGTGCATTGAAAACACATGTATTATCAATTAACGCAAAACATACTCAAACACACAAATCCTAAAAGGGAAGAATTAAAAATAAGAACAAACAAACTAACACCGGACAAAACTCCGCAAAACTCACTTTACTACGAGATGATGCCGAAACACGATCAGAGAAAAAAATTGAAAGCACAGCATATTAAAGTTTAGCAACGTTTCTAATACAACATAAAATGTGTTTTTCTACTCTAGTGTGCAACCACACAACGGAAATTTTAAAAACGCAAGTTGGCGAAACATAGGCCTGAAACGTGACTTCCTTTAACTTTACTGCCGCCGGAAGTGGGGTGAGAATCACTTTTGCAGAATAGACTTGCAAATAATAAGAAACACGAATACATGAGAATATTGCATGTCATTAGTGCATATATTAGAGTGAGATGACCGTGTTTTGGCAGTCAAAGGGGAATCGCTCTGATCGGGAAAATCCGTTTGCGGTTTCAGTGGACTTCCTTTCCACGTCTATAAGCCAGTCAAAATTGACAGAAAGATCAGTCCCCTGGGGTTACACTGTGACATTTATTCATCTTGAGCGTTGAACGAGCATATTTTCACGACTTGGCAATGCCGCGTCTGTTGTGAAGAAAGTCCTGCTACGTAAACAATGAAGGGAATTTCTGCGCCATTAATATTTGCGTAAGTATCTAATTGAATATTGGTAACAAGCAAGTTCTTCCAGAAACTGAGTAATCTCGTAAGCGTGGAGTTTTTACTTGCCGGCAAATTAAGACGGTCTGGAACCTGTGATAGAGTGGGTCAGTGCGGTTGTCTACTCCCACGCGGTTTTGAAGTTGATGCAGATTTTGTTTTTCAACAGAGCCTCCCTCTTTCAGTCCATTCTCACAGCCTCTACGTCAGGTAAGTAGCGGCACAATGCAAACGCCTTATCCGTAACATATTCACGGTTGTCGACCGACATAATTCACAATTTCAATACATTGTTATTACAAATCGTTTCTTTGCCGTTTAATGTTTTGATACTAAAACAACAATGAACAAAAGATGCCAGATTCAGCGTAGATCATAAGCTGGGCATCATTCCAAACCAAGAAGTATGGCTAGTTGTATCGTATCTTGTACTCTCGTTGGTTATCACGTTTAGCGACGTTTATTCAGTTCGAAACAATGTAATTCAAATAGGAATTACTATTAACTAGAGAAGATTTTATATCGTGAATGTATGTGGCGAGCCATCCTCACAGTTGTGGTTTGCTTTGTGTTCGTTTGCGTGTTTACATTGCATGATATTTTATCTCCGTCCATCACTTTGAAGCGCGGGAAAATTCCGTTGAACACATGCGTAAGGGATGAACCATTTTATTTTTGAGTGGGGGAGGTGGGGTTGGGCAATTTTGTCTTATAAAGATTTTTTTCCCATTTGGGCTGTGCAAGAATTTTCTTTAGCCCCTTGGCCTTTTTAGCACCATTTTCCCCCTTGGCCTATTGTGCAAGATTTTTTTCTCTATACTTTTTCTGTGCAGGAAACGTTTTGGTAATTGCCCCCCCCCCCCCTCAGAAGTAAAATGGTCTATCCCAAAGGTCAAGTTGGCTGCATGTTGGTCGTTCCTTTTTGTGTTTTTATTCACCGAGAACGAGGCCAATATCCAGTTTGTATAGGCAATCAAATGGCTTTGTTTGCAATTCGTTAAGAGAGGGAGAAAACTGTGGTTTTGGGACAGACTAATTTTGACAAGGATTTTTTAGCTTATAAGCTAAATTGGTTTTTCAAAATTTGATCAGGAATTTAACCAGCAGCATAAAAGCCAACAAATACTTGTCGAAGTGCCTAAGACCTCCAAAAGCCCCCCCATCAAGCCGTTGTTAGGTATTGTCGAAGACGCAAAGCCTCTGCAAAGTTTTGGCCGAGTTCTGGGCCGACAGGCGGAGCGAGAGGATCGAGCGGAGGGCGAGAACCCTCCACTGGCAAAGCCTCTGCAAAGTTTCAGCGAAGCACCCATCAAGCCGTTGTTAGGTATTGCCGAAGCCGCTAAGTTTCTGCAAAGTCTCGGCCAAGTTAGGGGGCCGACAGGCGGAGCGAGAGGATCGAGCGGAGGGCGAGAACCCTCCACTGGCAAAGCCTCTGCACAGCATTGTCGGAGCCGTCGGCACTGAGACACTGGTACTGAGTTTTCACAAGTTTCTGCAAAGTCTCGGCCAAGTTAGGGGGCCGACAGGCGGAGCGAGAGGATCGAGCGGAGGGCGAGAACCCTCCACTGGCAAAGCCTCTGCAAATTCCGGTGAAGCCGTCGGAACTGAGACACAGGAATTTAATCATGTGCAATATTTCTCGGACAGACGGATTAAAAATTTGAAAAAGGGCTTAAAGATTTGATAATTCTTACAAAAAGAAATTATGGATCGGTTAAGAAGAGAATTGAATTTTAAGCAATTAACCAAATTGCTCACATTTTATAAAATTCCGGGTAGATCAGAAATGACTACTAAAGAGGATAAATCGATAGCATTGAGCATTATACCAGAAGTAATTAATAATATTCAACAAATCATAGATAATAGAACAGAAATTTTTAGAACAATTGATAATATGCCGAGGAGAAGAGCGAATCAACCGCAACCCCCTCTTCCAATACCGCAAATAAGACCGAGAAATATTCCTCAACCAATTCAAATTCCAGGCACACCGCCAGGTTCGCCAGATAGATTTATACCAACGACGCCTCCTGGAACACCACCACCAAATCAACCCAGAATAAATATTAATAAAACTAAACCAAAAAGACCTTCTCCGCCCAAACCAACGCGTCCGCCGCCTCCCATTCCAATAAAACTCAAAAAACAAGTAATAAAAAATGAATCGGTTGAAAATACCAAACAAACTCCTTTTTTGGGAAATGTATTAAACAAGTTTTGGGATTTTGTAAAACCATATATTCCAGAAAAAGTAAAAAATAAAGCAGAGGAACTAGCCAAAAATTTTATAGATGGATATAAAAAAGCGAATGAACCTAAAAATCAACCAACCCAAAGAAAAACAAAAAGAGATTACGAGAAGGAGGGAGCAAAGCCGAAAACAAAATCAAAAAGAGATTACGAGAAGGAGGGAGCAAGACCAAAAACAAAAAGGTTGAAAGAAGAAGAATTAATTATCAAAGAAACTGTGAGAAAATTCAAAAATGGCTATTTGAAGCAACACAACATAGATGGGAAAAAAGGATATACTATCGAAGAATTCATGAGAAAAATAAAACCAAAGGTTATAGATATTATTAATAAGGATAAGAAACCAAAAAAGGTTAAGGTTATACTGTCATCCAAGTTTGTGAAATCTCCTTTGCAAAATAACCAAATTAAGGAAGAGGTTGAAAAATACTTTGGCGCTAAACCAAAAATAATTACAGAGGCAAGCGATTTGTCAAAAGAATATGACGATATAATTAAAGATATATTCTTTGAGGTTGAAAGATTTCAAGAAAATACAGATTCTGGTGTTTTTCAATTTGATTCAGTAGCGCGTTTTGACATCGGAATCGCTCCTTACACAGTTACTTCTGGGAGTTCATATATACCAACGCCAGAAAGATTAGCAGCAAAGAAAGCCATTATTAATATACAAAATAAGTGCGAAGATTGCGGACAACTTTCATTAACGGAGGCGGTGTTCCCAAGAAAACATCATAGAGAGAGGGTAAATAATGAATTGCTAGAAAATTGCAAAAAATTAAACTTTTCCGGAATAGAAGGTGCAATGAAATTAAAAGATTTTGCCAAGTTTGAAAAACAAAACCCATATCCAGTTAATGTATTGAAATATGACGAAGAAGCTGACGAAATATATACCGCGAGATTAAGCGATAAATGTTATTGCAAGAAAGAAGAAAAATGCAAGAATTGCGGGTGCGCAAAAAAAGTGTGCAAGAAAAAACAGAAATGTGTGAAAAAAGATTGCGCAAAACACGAATGCGAAGAATGCGGTTGCAAGAAATGCGATTGCAATAATTATGAATGCAAGTTATGCGATTGCAAATTTATAACATTACTTTTAATAAATAATGGTGAAAAATCTCACTATATTTTGGCAAATAATGTTAGCAGACTTTTGTCATCAGAAGTTGGTGATAATAAACATAAAAAACATTTCTGCCTTAGATGTTTCAACTCATTTTATGATCAAAGGGTTTTGCAAGAACACAAAGAGTACTGTGATTCGCACGGTGAAGTTAAAATCAAAATGCCAAAGAACGAAGATGGCAGCCCAAAATTTATTTACTTTAAAAATTTTAAGAATAAAATGCGAGCGCCTTTTGTTATCTATGCTGATTTCGAAGGTCAGCTAATACCAATACATACTTGCTCACCAAGCGAAATTAAAAGTTTTACAAAAAATTACCAAATGCACAAAGCATCGGGGTTCTGCTATTATATTAAATGTTTCGATGAAAGTATATTGCCAAAGGATTTTAAAATCTGCGTAAATTATACCGCAAAATCCAATGATGAGGATGTAGCGCAGATATTTACAGAATATTTAGAAAGAGATGTCAGGAAAATTTTCCAGCTAATAGAAGAAAAAAAGGAAACTTTTAAAGTTTATGATAAAAAGAATATGTCAGAAATGGATAAAAAAGATTACGAAAATGAAACTCACTGCCATATATGTGAGCGCGAATTTTCTGAAGAAGAAGATTTTAGAAAAGTAATAGATCATTGTCATCTTACTGGAAAATATCGAGGCGCCGCGCATAAAATTTGTAACTTAAAATATGTGATTCCCAAATTTGTTCCGGTAGTAATTCATAATCTTTCGGGGTACGATTCTCATCTGTTCATTAAGAATCTTGGGAAAACAAAGGGACAAATGAGCTGTTTGGCTAACACTGATGAAAAGTATATTAGTTTCTCGAAGAAAATTTTAATTAATTATGATCAAGATCACGATTGTGATCATGATTACGATGAGGATGAAGATGACAAGGAAAAGCCCATCACCAGAACAATAAGATTCATTGATTCTTATAAATTTCTGAAATTCTCTCTTAGCGGATTGGTCGACAATCTTACAAAATGCGGGAAATGCGAGTCATGCAAACCTGGAAAATGCTTGAAAAGATACGTAAAAGATGGAAAGATTATTACTTTTAACGGTGTTGGTAATTGCGAACAATGCAAGAATTGCAAGTTATTGGGAAGCATGTGTTTTTCTCCAATAGATAAAAATATGACAGAAATTAAGAAACATTTCACAGGAGAAAAGTTAAAACTATTATTGAGAAAGGGTGTGTTTCCTTATGATTATTTTGATCGAATTGATAAACTTAATGAAACCCAACTTCCGCCAAAGGAAGCGTTTTTCTCAAAACTAAATAATCAAGGTATTTCTGATGAGGATTATGAACACGCTAAAAAGGTGTGGGAAACATTCGGAATGAAAACAATGAGAGATTATCACGATTTATATCTAAAAACAGATGCATTACAGCTAGCTGATGTATTCGAGAACTTTAGGGATGTGTGTATTAATAATTATAGTTTAGATCCCGCTCACTATTTCACATCACCCGGATTATCGTGGGATGCAATGTTAAAATTAACTAAAGTTAGTTTGGAATTGTTCACAGATGTTAATATGTTGCTTTTTATTGAGAAAGGGATTAGAGGCGGCACATCCCAAATATCGAAAAGATATGCCAAAGCTAATAACCCCTATATGACAGATTTTGAAATAGATAAGCTTATAAGTTATATTATTTATCTTGACGCAAATAACTTATACGGAGCTGCAATGAGCAAGAAATTACCGAAACGAGGATTTAAATGGATTCCAAATGAAGAGCTCGAAAATTGGAGAGATATGTCCTGCATAGTTGAGGTTGATTTGGAATACCCAAAAAATCTTCATGATAGCCATAAAGATCTACCTTTAGCTCCAGAAAAACTTGCCGTAAATAAAGTCAATAAATTAATACCAAATCTATTCGATAAGAAAAGATATGTTGTTCACCATGAAACCCTAAAATTTTACGAAAAACAAGGATTAAAAATAACAAAGATTCATAAGGGAATCAAATTTCAAGAGTCTGAGTGGTTACAAACCTACATCAATCGGAATACTGAATTGAGAAAACACGCGAAGAACGACTTTGAAAAGGATTTCTTCAAACTAATGAATAACTCAGTATTTGGCAAAACAATGGAGAATATGAGAAAAAGGATAGACGTTAGATTGGTTAATAATATAGAATCAGCCAAAAAATTAATAAGAAAACCGAACTTTAATCATTTTACCATCTTTTCTGAAGATCTTGCTGCAATAAATATGAAGAAAACAGAAATAAGATTTAATAAACCAGTTTACGTGGGGTTTTCCATTTTGGATCTAAGTAAACAAATAATGTATGATTTCCATTATAATTATATCAAAGAGAAATACGGGAGAAAAGCAGAATTACTTATGACTGATACTGATAGCCTCGTATATAACATAGAAACGGAGGATTTCTTCAAAGATATAAGTCAAGATGTTCGGGAAAAGTTCGACACTAGCAACTATCCAAAAGACCACAAATCCGGTATTTGGGATGATGCAAACAAAAAAGTAATTGGAAAGTTTAAGGATGAGTTTGGCGGAAGTATCCCCACAGAATTTGTGGGTTTGGGAGCTAAACAATATGCCTTATTAATGGACAACGGCAAAGAGATAAAGAAGAATAAAGGAACAAAGAAATTAGTTATTAAGAAAACAATAAGTTTTAATGATTTCAAAAATTGCCTGAATACTAAAGAACCGCAAATGAGATCGCAAAATTTAATAGGATCAAAACTACACAATATTTACACAAAAACAGTTAATAAGAAAGCGCTATCCGCCTATGATGATAAGAGAATCATTCAAAAAGACGGAATACATACTCTTCCATATGGGCATTATCGGGCGGAGCCCTCCCCAGCAGAGCTGGATCTTTCCAAAATAGAATTTGGTGGCAGCTCAGTATCATAAGGAATAACTTGTAATTCTTCGCGAACAAATCCCCGACGAGGCCCATCAATTAAATAATATAAAACCGGTTGATTAGGTGAAATTATACTTTTAGAAATATCATAAACTTTGATACTCCAAATAGGATCAGTAGCTCGTCTTCTTTCTCCGCCTTCAAGTTCGCCCGGCGATAATAAATATCTAACTTTAACGATAGGCGGTAATCTAACCTCATCAAGCCCCACCGCGCGTTTGTAACTTTTGGGTTCAATATCAACCTCTTTCATTTTTATAGCCTCATCGGGCTCTTTGTCGGTTATTCTCTTTTTCGTATTATTCAAAGTTTTTAGAATATCTGGTAATCTTTTCACCCATACACGCGATCGATCATCACTAATCATTTCTTGCGCATATTGATGACTAAATAATTTTTCTCCTAATATTCTGTTTGCGTTTTCCACAAATGCTTGAGCTCTATGATTACCAGCTTCACTTCTTTGTATTCTCACATTATGGTAATTCATGAGTTTACTAACTTCTCCCATAAATTCTTTCCCGGGATCAACCATTAATGTTTTTGGGTATTTCAATCTTCTAGAATATATTTTCTTAAAAGCTTCTGATATCTCTCGACTTTCTTTTGAGGTTAATGCTTCAGCATCTTTATATCTCGAGGCGATATCAACCACAACTAACGCATATTTATAAGTTTTTCTTCCGACTTTATCATACGGTAAAAATAATAAATCTGCTTGATGAATCTGATTGGGTTTATCCACAGTCCAGTGCGGTCTAGGTATATATTTAGGCGCGGGTAGATAGATTTGCCATATTGCTTGTTTCTGCAACCATTGTTTTGCCTCATTTTCACTTACTTTTGCTTTCTCAGCTAATTTAGGAATTGCGGAATATCCTTTCCAATACCCTTCAGTTGAATAATATATCCGCTCAAGGAGTGATATTTTTGTCATCATTTAAAAATAAACAAGTATCTTATAAATCAAATGGTTGAGGAGGAAGAAGAAATAAAATTTACCGAATACCAAATCAACATTATGAAAAAAATTATTAGGAAAAAAATTCTATATATGGAAGACGGCGATCAAATTTTTAATATTTTAATTTTAATTCCCGACGCGAGAGAAGGTTTATTAAAACATATTTCCAAGTTAGAGAAAAGGTTTAAAGGTTAACCAAAGTATCTTATAAATTTACAATGACGTCTGAAAAAATTAATCCAAACAGAATTCCAAAAGAACCCTTTGGCTTGAAAGCAGAATCAACCCTGAATAGAATTACTCTAAATCCATCCTCAGCCAGTCCGGGAGAAACATTATACATAAATATTCCAAAACTCGCAGAGAATTTGGTGATTGTGCCCGGAAGTGTATCTCTTCTATTTGACTTAGATGTTGAGGGTCATGCGAATAATACGGTTGTAAATAATTTGGGTCGTAATCTTGTAACAAGACTGAAAGTTCTTTTTGGGGGAGAAACATTGCAAGATACTCAAGGATATGATTTATTTCAAACCTATCATGATTTATTCTTAACTGAAGAAGAGCGAGAGGATAGATTAAAACAAGGTATTTCCTCACTAAATATCAGAAAACTTAGAACAAACGCTGGGGATAAGAAAACACAAGATACAAAAGAAGTTGTCCTGGCCAATGTGCACGGAACAAAGTACAGAATACCATTAAATCATCCTATTCTAAATGATCATGGGGTTTTTTACCCAAAAGCATTGGAAAATCATTTGATATTTGAGCTTACACTTGCTCCGATCGCTAATATTCTTATTTATTCTGATACAACTAAAGCACCATCATATTCGATCAAAAACTTAGAGTTAGAATATTCTTCAATTTCTAGCGAATACCTGGCCCGCGAGGCACAAGCGGCTTATCAGGTAGGTAAAGGATTCTTTTATGAAAATGTTACTTTGCACAAAACTTTTACATTTTCCATTGGCGGCGATGGTGTTATTAATCAGCATATTAATTTACCGAGAAGATCAATGACAGGAATATTGTTTTTGTTTTTATCACCTCAAACTGTGGGAGCAAGGGATTCAGAAAACTTTTATAATCCAGGTATTTCCTCCGTTGAAATTGATGTCGATGGCGTGCCAAATAGAATATACTCTAGGGGTATGATTCCGTCCGATCTTTGGGAATCCGTGAAGAAAAGATTTCGTCGGGATGATGGTTTACAAATTTCATTGAAAGAAAAAGAATTTTATGCGGATAAGTTTGCTCTTTGGGTTGATACTAGAACTCATCCAGATAATAAAATTCATGGCGGTGGACTTGCACTAAATAATACTCATGACGGCGTAAAAATAGAAATTAAGAGGAAACAAGGAGGAACTGGAACCATAACTTGTCATATGTTTGTCGTGGCTGACGCAATGCTGGAGATTATGAATTCAAGTTTGAGATCAATTAAGTACTGATCGGCGCTTACGCGCCTCCCCGCTTCGCGGACCGAAGGGAAGAACCTAAATTTAAAAACATTTAGTTATGATACAAAAAATCATGGAAGATTTGCGTGATAAAATACCATTTCATTGTATTATAACTGGACCAACAAATTGCGGAAAAACAAAGTACTTAATTGAACAGCTCCGAGGTCCTTTCAGGAAAGTTTTTGAATATATTGTTCTAATTTGTCCGACTTATTCTAAAAATAAAACTTATCATAATTTTGCTAAAAAGGATGTGCGTTTTTATGTATTATCTCCGGATGCAAGTAACGTAGAGGAGATTAATGAGTTACTAACTGATTGCCAAACTTTATTCTCTGGAACAAATACTCTAATAATTTTAGATGATTGCGCCGTTTCAAACGATCTGAAGAAAAGATCAAATAAGTTCATAGATTTGGCATTCTCCGGAAGACATCATGGTTTATCAGTTTGGGTTCTAACCCAGCAATTGACGTCCATAGCAAAACCATTCCGTGAAAATGTAGCTTGCGTTGTTACTTTTCATAATCCGTCGCAGAAAGGGATGAAAATGTTTTTCGAAGATTACGGCGGAGATTTGGATTATGAATTGGGGAAAAAGTTTGTACAACTTCTGAAAACCGAAAAATATTCTAGGTTATGTTTATCTTTGCGTTACCCATTTAATTGCTATTTAGAGATACCCGAAGTGATTTAACAAAAAAGATGACAAAGCCGGAAGATTATATTGACCAACCGACAGAAAAAACTGAGGGAAAAAATGATACTAATCAAAGTGAGGATCTTGAAATAAAACAAGAATCTCTTGCCATTCTCGCTGTTCTCGGGACAACAAAAGAATATTTAGGAATTGAAATGAGCCTGGGAGATGTAAAGAAATTATCTGCAAAAGATGTGGAAAAATATTTTAATCGTTATCAATCGGTAATGGGTAAGAAAATTAACGGAGGATTGGTGGATTCGTCCCTTCAATTAGTTACCAAACTTATTTCTTATTTAGTTCCCGTTGATGACATAGATGCTCTTTGCAAAGATCTGAAGAATGATGATTTGGTAAATCGCGAATTAACAAACGTTGTTGGGCTCTTGGCATTAAAAGGAGGAAGGCTGTCAGCACTTGCTAGCGGGGTATTTCAGGTTGCTAAACACGTTAAATTCAACAAAAATCAACAAAAATCAAGAGAAGAACCAATAAATTATAACACAACTGACCAGGAAACTAAGCAATCTACTGAAGGTGTTGATACTGTGTATTAAACAGATCTAAAAACTTATTTGTTGCATCTAAATAACAATGTCTGAACAAAATGAACAAATTGAACAAATTACTGCTGATCCAGAACCTGGAAATACCGGCGGAGCCGGAGCCTTATGGGCGAAAGATACTAAAAAGAAAGAGAAAGATCCTAAAAAAGTCGCAGCTGGTAAGAAATTAGCAGAATATAATAAAAAAGCAAAAGAAGCATTAGCTAGGGAGATGAAACGCGAACAGGAAGATGATCCAGTCCCTGCGGGACGCGTAGCAAATGATGAAGCGAAATCGTGGATTCCAGAGTTATCTTTTACTACTGTTTTATCTATTGTTGGATTGGGTTTTACAGCATTTGATCTTTTTATGAGATATAAGGAAAAAGCTAGGGTTGAATATTCTAATAGGATAGCTGATTTATCTCAAGTTCCTCAATTACCGCAACCAAAAAAGATTCCATTTTCTGTAACTCCAAAATCTTTAGGAATGGAATAATCTCAAAAGCCATTTAAAAGTTTCTCAATGATACAGTAAAAATTATGTCAACTGAAAACAAACTTGTGAAAACTGTAACTGATTCAGCGGTACTTATCGGATTGGGGGCTGGGGTTGGCTATGTAGCTAAAAAGATGATGAAAGAATCATTTTTGAGTGACCCATCCTCGAGTATTACAAATTACGCAAAATGGGTTGTGGTTTTATCAGGAAGCATGTATCTAAAAACCTATTTAGAGGATCAGAAGATTTTACCTAAATAAAATGGCAGCAATAGCGATGATGATTGGCGGAGCTATATTGAATGCAACGGCATTTACTGGTGGAAATTATCTTGCAAAATATTTATCCGGACGAAATGTGGATACTGAAAAAATACGCCACGACAAAGCAATAGAAAAATATCAAAGAGATTACGAAGCATATCAGGAAAAAAGACAAAAAATGCTTGATTGGAAAATGAAAAGAAAAGATGAAAAATATCAAGCATCAAAAAATATTTCTGCTACAAATCAGGCTTTTGAATTGTACGCTCAAATGAATGAGCCAAAATTCGCTGATTATTACAAACCAAGCGATAGTCAAAAAACAGGAGAAATGGTATATGTCGGGGCGGGAATGTTAGGTTTAGGTTATGCGGTTAGTAAAATATTATAATGTTATGCAGCCAAAATCAGAATCTTCGGATCTAAGGGGTCTAAAGATTTCATACTGATGAGTAAAAAATCATGGCGGCATTACCAGAAATACCGGACGATGATCCCATTGGATTGGGGGAAGAAGAAGATCCTGATGATTATGATGAAGATAGTCAACTACTTGGTAGAAAACCATCAAAAACACCTGTTCGAGTAACATCTACAACCAGAGGTGAAAGGAATTATGAGGATGAGGGGGCAAGACCTAAAACACAATTATCAAGCAAAGAAATAGCTATGAATCGTATGGGAAACTGGGAAAAAGGAAAAGATGAGGCGTGGGGAGAAATTTTAAGAAAATTTCCAGATGCTAAACCTATTTTTCATTTTGACTATAACAAGTTTGGTAAACTACAAGTTAAACTAAAGCATGTTAGATCTGTATGGCATGATTTTTTCGATGAAAATGGTGATATTAATAAAAAACTCCCTGCCGGCATATTGAATGCTCTGGGTAAAAGAGCAGGAGAAGTTGTGCAAACGGGTGATAATATTTTATCTCAGACTAACGAACAAAGTGAAGAACTTAGGGATTTACGTACTGTATTTGCGGGGATAAGCCCATTATTGGAAACAAATCAAATAGAAATAGCTCGATATGCTTCAATTGAAAAGGATTTGAGGAGTATTATCGAACGGCAACAAACCCAAATGGCGGAAAAAGATAGTTTTTTAGAAGCGGCGGTTAGACAGAAGGTTGATGCAAGACAATATGCAGAAACTTTACTTAATGATTTGAGAGAGCTCAGAAAAGAGAATGAAAAGGGGAAGAAAGATTTGGCTAGTTTGAAAAATATTGAACAAAGTCGAGATAGGTTGGTCAAAAAGGTTGAAACTTACGATGAACTAGCAAGAAAGCAGTTAATATTAAACGAAAATGAAATGGCGGAGATAGGGAGAAGAAATGATGAAATACTTAAAAATATGTCATTACGAGATCGACTAAAGTATATATTCAAAAAGTATGGTTTTACAGTTTTTGCTGTTCTAAGTGCGGTGGGTGCCGTTATTGGGGTTATAGTTTCTAATCTTTCAAAGGGTTTATCTGCTTTGGGTAGAGGAGTTGGAAATGGATTTAAAACTTTAGGTAAAAAATTAGGTGAAATATTACCCGGAATGGTTGGCGCAATAGTTAGCTTTATTTTCAAAACCGCAGGACAGGTTATTGGATTTTTAGGCGAGAATGCTTGGCTTTTGATAATGGCTGTGGTTCTGTATTTTGTGGAACAAATAAAGAAGAAGAGAAAGTAACCAATCTAAAGACATCATACCGTTCAGTAAAATACAATATGGGCGAATACAATGGAATTTATCCTCAATTACCAAATAATAATTTCCAAACACAAAGCGGAGATAATTTGATTAATTTCAGACTGCAAAAATCAAGCGAGGTATTGCAAAATCTTGAGAAGGAAATTAAACATTACGAAAAAGTGAGGAAAAAATATAATAGAGTAAGAGGAATATGCACAAAAATTAGTGTTTCTGGAGGTTTTGTTTCAGTTCTTCTATCAGCTAGTGGATTAGGAACTTCTCTCACTGGTTTTGGTGCTATAGTTGGTGTTCCTTTGGGAGTGGTTGGTGGTGTTTTTGGGGTTTTCTCAATCGTATTTGGTTTTGCAACTAAGAATCTTTCTGGGAAAGTTAGTAAACACGAGCAAACTGTAGCCATTGCAAAGTCAAAATTAAACACTATTAACGATTTAGTCTCAAAAGCCCTGAAGGATAATGAGATATCCGATAAAGAATTCTCAATAATTTTAGCGGAATTAGAAAAGTTTCAAAAACTGAAACAAGAAATAAGACAAAAATTCAGAAAAAATTCAGAAAAAAACTTGGACATGAGTTTGATAAGGCAGGAAGTTCGCGAAGATCTATTAAAAGAACTTACCGGAGGGAAAGGACATTAAAACTTGTATATGAGAAAACTGAAGTTGGGTGTAATTGTTTTGCGGGGGTTAATTGATTTTACATCTTATTCTTAAAAAGATCTAAAGATCAGATAAATTGGGAAACAAAGAATAAGATGTTATTGGATGATTTCAAAACTAAGTATCCAAAAGCTAACTTGGGGAAATTTACATTTGTTAATGATTCATTCGGGGGATATATCAAATGGAAAGTAAATGGAACAACGATTATGTCCGATGATGATCCTTCTGGAGAAACTTGGACTGCAAATCTCTCAAATAATTTGAAAACATTATTATGGGAAGATTTGGGAGTTGAAAATAAAGTTAAGGTAAATTCATTTCCCAAAAGTTTAACATTTACAAAACAAACATATCCAATACCAGGGATTAAATTCGATCAATTTACAAACGATGTGACAAAAATGCTGACCGAACTGGATATATACGTTACAGATAAAAAGAAATTCACTGCAAATATGAGAAACATATTTAAATCACAAGTTGTTACATTTAATTCAGCAAAGGAATGCAAAAGATGGTTGAGTAAGCCTGATATTAGTTATTGGCCCCAGCAACTTAACTTTGCGGTTTGGTGCGCAACATCTGGTTGCGGGATAAGTCTTTTTGAAAGCCTAAATTATCCCAAAGTAATTAGCAGTTTTATAAAGTTTCACATATACTTTACAATAAGAAGAATATTATATGAAATGAATGTACATTTTCCCGAGGATCAAACTTTTTCAATAAAAAATAATCAATATGATAAAGTCGCATATAATCGATTGTGTAAAGAATTTGAGGTTAGTAATAATTCTGACTTTAGGTGGAAGGGTGGAAGAAATCATGGTTTGGGTGATATATTTATTTATTACAGCTCGGGTGGAAATGAAAATTTATATATTGAAAGAAATTATGATCATGATGCCAATACTTGGCCTGGGCAAAATAAATTTTCTGATGAGGGTTATAAAGATGGAGATGGAAATAAAATCTCGTTTATCAGAAATGATCTATTTAGTGATTTCAAATATGCGTGGTTTATTCCTGCGGAAGGACATGGGCTCACCAAAGCGAGGCTTGGAAGATTAAATCGATCCGTTGAGGCTTTTGTTTACTGTATATTGGGATCACAAGTTAATACAAGAAACCCAATTTATGGTGAGGGTGGAGGAGCAATAGAAACACAAAATGAATTCAAAGCCCTATTTGAAAGTTCTGTTACAGTAAATGATATTTCTAAATCTGTTCAAAATTACCAGCAATCAGTACAGGAAACTAAATTACGACTTGATTTGGCTGTTGCTCCGGGTGTTTGGTTGATGCCAAGTAATATGATCATAAACACGGAGAGCGTGGTTGGGTATAATAATAATCTGAAAATAGCAACAGAAGATATGAAATTTGGGGTAAATAATTCAATAAATATTGAAACAAAAAATGTCGGAATACCAAATAGCTTAGGATCTTCAAAAGTTTTATTAAATACCAATCCGCAACCAATAAAACCTAAATTAAGTGAAAAAGATAAAACAGGCAATGAGGAAGAAGTTAAGAACATAGAAACATCTTCACACCAAAATAATCTTGCGGTTTTAATGATTGGAGTAGGATTATTATCCTGGTTTTTATTTCGCTAATGTTTTGATTATATAAATCTAAAGATGAACATGGTGTAATCAAAACAAAATGCTAAGTATTACAATGTATGATTCAGAAACTAGAATTTATTTAGATCCACCTCTGAAAAATCTTCGTGAGATACAGCTCCTGGATTGTAATATAAAAACTAAAAGGTTAATTAATTTTAAGGATCAACAGATATTATTTAATGATAATAATCAACCTCTCATAATAATACAACCTGGCACATATTCGTTGCGCGATATCCAATCGATCTTTCTTAATGATACTAATAGGGAAAAGATAACAATCATTGAAACAGACACTGTTGACTATCTTTATTCCAATAAAAACTTCAAAATAAAACTTACGAGAGGTTTGGCGATTGGTTTGGGGGTGCCTGAAGTTATAAATCCTGGTAAATTATACCCCGTAAATATACAGTTTAAGGAGCCTCTGAGACTTATGTGTAGCATAGTAGATAATAGGTCGACATATATGAATAACACTAAATATGGAGAACTTGTAAAACTCACACCATCTAATTTACTAGCAAACATTCCCTCAAAGGATTACCCAGCAATTCCGATTCAAAAATATGAAAGTCCCATAAACCACTTCGATTTAACTATCTTTGACAATGAATGGGAAAAACTTGATTTTAAGGGTTCACCCATAACTTTTAGTTTAAGATTTAGTTAATTTTTGTTATATAACTATTACTTTAGTTATATAACATAATTATTCTTCTTTCAGAAACCTTTTTCCTTCAATATCTAGATGGGTGCCATGCTGCAGCCATTAGTTCGTCATACAAAATTTTATAGAATTTCTTTTTATGCTCAATAACATATCTATCTATAGCTATACTAAATTCTAAAAACCTAATTAAATAATTCTCATCAAAATTTTTAATACTAATATTTTTACCCCTATATCCGCGAACAGAGTCTGAAAAATAAAACTCTTCGTCATCCGCAGAAAAGGGAAAAATAAAATCACCATAAATTTGCTTCATTCTTATATTATGAATATATGTATAATTCATATACTCTAAAATATCGTTAGCAAATTTATTAATGTTTCTTATTTCATCAAACGTATAATTATTACTAGAATTAATATCACCATTAATTCCTTTTTTCATATAAGTAACTCTTGTGGTGCAACGTATTACCCCCCTTTTAAAACTAAACCTATTTTTTGCTATACTTTTTTCTAAATCATCTTTAATTTCTTTCAAAAAATCTTTTATTCCTATTTTTTCAATATTAAGATAAATAAAATTCAAAGAATCCGTTTCATCTTCATCGTCATATTTATAATAAGATCTTTTTCTAAAAAAATTATTTTCCATTGTTTTTTTCTTTTATATATTTTTTCTTTTTAAATATCAATTTTTGTTATCAAACCAAAATAGGGGTTTGATAACACAATTATCCATTCTTCGCTTTTATTTTTAATCATTTAATAATAATTTAATTTTGCAATCCTTGCAAGAAGCTTTTTGCTTGTTGTGTTCACAAATTTGTGATCCTCCGCATTCTACACATTGATGTTTATGTTTATTATGTTCACAAATTTGGGAACCCATGCATTCTTTACAATGTTGTTTTTGTTTATTATGGCAGCATATTTGTGTTCCCATGCATTCCTTACAACGATATTTATATTTATTATGCAAACAATTATACCCAGCACATTCGCTGCAAAATTTTTTTATTTTCCCATGATCGCAAATAATCCTGCTAATAGGGATAACTTTTTCAATTAAGCCAGTAATTTCCTCATCTTTATGTTTTGCAATTTCATCAATTAGTTCTTTCTTATTCATTTTTGCTCTTCCTTTAATTTTAAGATCTTTCGCTATTATTCTTAGTTCAAAAATATATAATCTTCTTAACTGATCCATAATTTCTTTTGTAAGAATTATCAAATCTTTAAGCCCTTTTTCAAATTTTTAATCCGTCTGTCCGAGAAATATTGCACATGATTAAATTCCTGTGTCTCAGTTCCGACGGCTTCACCGGAATTTGCAGAGGCTTTGCCAGTGGAGGGTTCTCGCCCTCCGCTCGATCCTCTCGCTCCGCCTGTCGGCCCCCTAACTTGGCCGAGACTTTGCAGAAACTTGTGAAAACTCAGTACCAGTGTCTCAGTGCCGACGGCTCCGACAATGCTGTGCAGAGGCTTTGCCAGTGGAGGGTTCTCGCCCTCCGCTCGATCCTCTCGCTCCGCCTGTCGGCCCCCTAACTTGGCCGAGACTTTGCAGAAACTTAGCGGCTTCGGCAATACCTAACAACGGCTTGATGGGTGCTTCGCTGAAACTTTGCAGAGGCTTTGCCAGTGGAGGGTTCTCGCCCTCCGCTCGATCCTCTCGCTCCGCCTGTCGGCCCAGAACTCGGCCAAAACTTTGCAGAGGCTTTGCGTCTTCGACAATACCTAACAACGGCTTGATGGGGGGGCTTTTGGAGGTCTTAGGCACTTCGACAAGTATTTGTTGGCTTTTATGCTGCTGGTTAAATTCCTGATCAAATTTTGAAAAACCAATTTAGCTTATAAGCTAAAAAATCCTTGTCAAAATTAGTCTGTCCCAAAACCACAGTTTTCTCCCTCTCTCGTTATAAATGAACACATGAACAGCCTCTTGCAATTTTTTCAGTCTTTGAAAAATTTACGAATGCTTATTTATACAAAATTGAACCCGAAATCATTTGATTACTTGTTGATGATATGCATGCAAAAATTTAATTTTCAACAGTTTAACAGTTTCAACTTTCGACACGCAATTTCAACTATCTGCTCTGTCTGTGGAATTTAACATTGAAATGCTCTCAGCCAATCGGCGCGTTGAAAATTTTCCACTTTAAAATCTAACCATTAAGGGACCATTCATTTTTTAAGGAAAAGGGGGGGCTGGTGGGATTTGGGGGGGGGGGGCACGCGAAAAAAAATGGCTTCAAAGGGGGGGCCACCCCAAAAAATGACGAAAAAGGGGGGGTCAAGCGAAAAAAAAGCGATGAAAAAGTGGTATGAAAAATAAATTGATGAGAAATTCTCCTGCTTTATTCACGAAATATAACCATGTTTTCGAGGTGGCCAGGGGGGGTCATCCCAAAAAAATTCCTTTTGAGGGGGAGTCAAGTGAAAAAATTGGCAAGCTGAGGGGGGGTCACTCAATTTCCCACTGACACTCCCCCAGATCCCACCAGCCCCCCCTATCCCTTAAAAAATGAACGGTCCCTAATACAGTATTGAAGTGAGAATGGATTCCCTACAATTTCAGCTTTAAATTAATGTGTCGAGAAAAAGATAAACTACTGTAAATGGTCACAATTTGGTTCTTCGTGGTTTGTATCTCTGATTAGCTGTAACAGGAACTTCAACGTAGCATCATTGCAAAGGGTAAACCTTTGGCCAATTTTTGCCACCTTTCTAGGACATAGCATCAATCCAGCGAAAGAGAATCAGCCCCATAAAGCAAGTTACTGCATCGCTTGTGTAATTACTCGATTCTGATTGGCTGTAGTTCAAGTGTAATACCAGTGCAAAGAGTGTAACACCAATGCAAATTACACATCGAAATTCTGGATTATGATTGGCTGAAAGACAATAGGAAATTTATCTAAGCCAACGATATTACGTAAAATGATGACAACAATTTTCTACGGAAACAGGAGCCCATAATGGGCTCCTGACGGAAACTGTGAAAAGCGTTTTCTCGAGTGAGAAAAAATAGCTACATTAAATCGAGAAATATTTACTCTGGCCACTGACGATACAATAAAAGAACTGCGAATTGGTATCAACACCAGCAAAAGTACGTCGTTCTCCTTCGTATAACGCTCCGCACTGCGGGATTCGGATTGCATTTTTCCACGGCTTGGTACCAGGTCATCACGGTTCAAAGATCTTTGTTATGCAAATCAAACACTGCATAAAAGCACCATGTGGTCTTCACAAGTCGTCTTTTTTTCGCGTGCAGCCAGGTCATCATGTTGAAGGTAAAGACAGATCCAACTGTAATTTCTGTCAAATAGTCGGCCGAAACTCCGGTTGCGACCGGGTTTAGAGCGTTTGAGTCCAAGCTAGACTCTTAAGCCGAGTCGATGGTCAAAGTGTGAGAGGCACTATATTGTCGCGGTTTACTCAGTTAACCGCGAGTGACCATGACGACTGCTGAAGAAGAATAGGCTCTCCTAGAAGAAGGGCCGCCTAGCGAGTTTCATCCTGCCAAAACTATCGCCGACGAAACTGGTGATGATGTTGTTGCCGAACGCCCCTATGAAGACCTCTTTAAGGATGCTTAGGACTGCGGTCCAAACTTCAGGGTTATCCTCGGTGTAAAAACCTCACAACTGACGTCACATGTGTAGACAGAAGTCATACAAGCGCCCATTCGATAGATCGCGCTCACTCAATGGATCGGTAGATCGATGAATCGGTAGATCGATGGATCAGCAGATCATTGAGTCAGTAGATCAATGGATCAGTAGATCGATGGATCAGTGGAACGATCGCGGTCACTCAATAGATCGGTAGATCAGTAGATCAATGGATCGGTAGAGCGATGGATTAGCAGATCAATGGATCAGTAGATCGATGGATCAGTAGAACGATCGCGGTCACTCAATGGATCGGTAAATCAGTAGATCAATGGATCGGTAGATCGATGGATTAGCAGATCAATGAGTAAGTAGATCAATGGATCGGTAGATCGATGGATTAGCAGATCAATGAGTCAGTAGATCAATGGATCAGTAGATCGATGGATCGGTTGATCGATGGATCAGTAAAACGATCGATCACTAAATGGATGGATCTATCAGTCAACGGGTAGAAATACTGGATGAGTCAGCCTGGGGAAGAGGTCTCTCTGTTAGCCCTGGTAAAAGGTTTCCGGCAGAAAGCATGGCGGTCACGGCCAAACTTTTAAAGCTGTGGTTTTTACTGTTTTTCCTGGTTTTTCTTACGCCTCGGAGTTCTTTAGTTAAGCTTAATAAGGAAACAAAAGAATTTATTCAGCTTGTCATTGAAAATAGCAACGGACAAGTCATCTGCTTCTCAAGTGGGCCTATTCGTGCAATTCCTCGTCGAACGCGTGTCAAGAATGCAGTTGGTGACTCCCCCAGTGCTTTTCTTGTACCAGATATCTTGCTGTGGGATCCACTGTTACTCTTTCCAGAGCTAGTCCTTCTCTGTCCGTCATGCGATGAGAAAAATACTCAAGCGACTCTCAACCCCATTCGTTGGAAAGATGGTAGAAGGGACTATGACCAGCCACGTCTTCTGTATGGCCAAAGAAACGATGTACTTCTCGTTGGACGACTCTACCTGTGTAGAAATAAGCATCAAATTCTCAGTCACGATCAAGGCATTTTATGTCAATTGAGAGCAGACTTTTAGCCGCCATTCCTGTTATTTCACAAGATTGGAGTCACAAGAGAGTTGTTCCAGTTTTTCACCTCGCACATAAGCGCGGGGATGACAATTTCCGATGTCCAAGTCCTTTGGCATCAAAGTCTGTTTGACGAGTATGGTGTACGAAAGATGTGTTTCCTCACTGAGAAGAACGAAATCCCAGAAGCATTTCCAAGTTTTTCACCGAAAGGCAGCAAGGTTGGAGAAAAAGTTTCAACATGCTGTTATATTATGGGATACTTTGAAAAAGAACATCAGTACCATTTAAGAATGTGTCAAATGAGAGCTTCTTCATTAAGTGCTGATCATACATTTAAAGTGTCTGCAAATATTGGCTTTTGGTGTGAGGGAAAGTGGATACAGCTGTATGACAGTTTATTTATAGTTATGAATGAAATTGGCATAGTTTTAGCCTGGAAACTTTGCAAGGGAACAGCTTTTGATAAGGTTGAAGCTCTGTTGACCAGTTTAAAAGACAGACTTGCCACCAAAGGTTGTGTTGTAAACCATTTCTATATTGACAATTGTTGCCAGTGGAGGCATAAACTGAATTCTGTTTTTGATGGGGTATCTATAAACCTTGATCCTTTTCATGCAATACAGAGAGTAGTGACAAAAATACCAAAGAAGGGTGGCAGTTGGCCACTCCAGAAACTGCGCACACAAATGCTGCATGACTTTAAATTGATTCTGAGGGACCCAACAGATCGTGGAATGAAAAGATCAAAGGCAACTCCATCAACAAGTACTATTGAGAAAAACATTGATAACTTTCTTATACAGTGGAAATCTGTTGAATATGAAGGAACAAAAGTTATCCCCCAGAGTGCTATTAATGAAATAGAGAAATTATTAGTTCATGTCCGAAAGGGTTGCTTGTCAGACATTCCACCTTCTGGAGGTACCAGTCGGAATGAAGGAATTCACAAAGTTCTTAACAAACCTCTGAAGAAGTCCCGAGAAAGCTAATGCCGCTCAGTACTGGTTCATATCAAGAACTCACCTTTATAATCTTACTAGTCAAGAATCCCCATTATCGGTTATTACAACGTGTACTGATGCCTCCAAACATGGTTGGGGCGTTGACCGTGATGGGGTTTCACACGAGTGGCCTTTGGACCTCAGAGGAACAGAGCAGGCATATAAATTAGCAAGAACTTACAGCAGTTCAGTTTGGTGGCCAGTGTTTTGTTCGATCGCAAGAATGCCTAATGAAGGTTTTCCGCGACAATAGTTCTGCCATAGCTTATACCAACAATTTGGGTGGAATGGTCGCTAGTTTGCACTAAGTCAGTGAAATGTCTAAATCTATTTGGGAGTGTTGTTTGACACCTCACTGTTTAGTAGAAGCACATCATATTCCTGGAAGCGCAAATGGCAGAGCAGATTTCTTGTCTAGAAACCATGCATAATCAATTTATTTGCTTCTCGCCTAAATGTTCACACTAAAAATTGTGCCTTGGTTCCCAGATCCTGGGGTCGACTTCGTAGCTGTCGATGCTTCCTCATTATGTTGGAAGGACTTTAAGCATTAATGCCTTTCCTCCCTATAGCCTCCTTGGGAGAGTGCTTCGTAAGCTCAAATAAGAGGTAGTCCCGGTTGCTATAATCATAGCCCCTCACTGATCAACAGCACACTGGTATCCTGCACTTCTGTCAGTTCAACGTCCTATCCCTCTACCTAAGTGGGAGAGACTGCTAACGTTGCCTCAGGAGGATCTGTTACATCCTCTCGAAGTCGTGTTGCACCGCGAGGCATATCTCCGGAATAGTTTGGACGTCTGCACAGAGAGCAGCCCACTATGTGCTCTAATCCTCCACTTATGGCCAAAAGTGCATGTTGAAGTGCAACACTTCATGTCTGTAGGAGTTGTTTGGTTATTCCGTATCACTTCATATAGGAGAGACATTAGAGTGCTTTGGTGAGATACGAACAGTCCTGATACACTGTGGTGCCTAATATGAGGAGTATGAATCTCATTAATGTGCATTTCTGGACATCTCTCCTTCAAGCAGGTGTAGTGACACTTTGTGACTTTCTTACTAAACAGTTCGAAGACCTGAATAAGTCGTAAAGTACTATCAACACATACAGATCAGCTTTGTAGTCTATGCTGCTGCCTGTAGATGACTACGCCCTAAGCGAGCATCCCATTATAATTATTTTTCATTTGGTAAAAGGATTGTTTCAAGTACGCCCGCCAGAACTACGTATAGTTTTACTTGGGATGTTAACATTTTATTCAGACTTCTGAAGTCGCGGTTTCCACTGCCTTCCTTAGAACTTAAACAGTGAACACTCAAGACGGTGGCATTAGTGGCTTCAATCTCTTCTCAACGAAGTCAGCCTATAGCAGCTCTAGACGTTGACCTTATGAGGTTAAGCGAAAAGGGAACTGCGCTTACGGTAAGCAGTCTTGAAACGTCCAGGCCTTGGAAGCCCTCCAGTGTAATTTCTCTACCAGCATTCTTGGAGAATGAGAAGTTGTGTTCATTCCACTTTGTCACAGAATGTTACTAAAACGTACAACGTAATACAAACGACTGGTACGCCAAAGCTGTTCACTTCATACGGTAATCACTATAAGGCAACTATTACCAGATTGAAGAAAGATGTACTGTCCTTCGCAGGAATTGATCAGACAACTATATGTAAAGACCATAGTCTTAGAGATGAATCTCCCACAAAAGCAATTAATCAACCGAGGTGTTTCCCTAGCCGATATTTTCACGGCAGATTGGAGAAATACAGGTACCTTTGCCAAGTTTTATAACAATAGTTCGTTGAGCTCGCTTGCCAGAGCTGTTCTCACATTGTAGTTATATTTGAGTATTTTGACTTCAATATTCTCTCCACGATTAAAGTGTCAGGAGAAATACATACTTTGGTGGTATTTGTTGTGGCGCTCAGGTATCTTCTTTGAATTATGCAATTTGAATCCTGCAGTGCGGACGAAGGAGAATATACAATTAAACAAAGGTTACTAACCTGCATTATAATTGTGATTATCCTGCAGGTTAGTAACCTTTGTCTAATTTTATATTTTGATTGATTGTGTGTAAGACGTGATGCGTTGGAAAGAGCATGGCTTTGGAAATTGAGGAACACGAACCGCCTGAATTGAACAGATTACTCGAGAAATTCTACGCCGAAGTGAAGAATTAAAACGACCACGATTATGAGCCAGAAAGCCTTAGAGTCATCATTGCTGCCCTCGACAGATATCTGAAAGATAAAAGTATCCATTGTCAATCATTAAATACCGGAAATTCCACTCGTCGAAGTAGGTCTTGGAGGCAAAAGCCGGCGAAATTACTGCAACAGGTCGGTCGTGGTAAGCGCCCCAACAAAGCAAGAAATTTGACGAAAAAAGATGAAGAAGTGCTATGGAAGGAGAGAAAGTTTGGAAGTACAGCCCCAGAGCCATTAGTAAACACAATGTGGTTCTTAGTTACCAAAATTTTGGTCTCCGCGGCTGGAAAGAACATCACGACATGAAAGTGGATGACTTCCTGCTTTACAAAGACGACATTGGCATGGATTTTGTACAGTTCATTGTAGGGCAGATCAAAACCCGACAAGGAGGCTTGCACACAAAGCACCTTGATTTTCAGTCACGAATGTTTGCCGTTGGTGGAGAAAGATGCCCAGTGACTCTTTTCAAGCGGTTTGTGAGTCGCCAACTTCAAAACCTGAAGACGACGGATTCATTTTACCTCTCCATCAAAACAAACAGGAAGCCAGATGACATCGTGTGGTTTAAAGTACCAATGTGGTAAAACAAAATAAATAATATGATGAAGAGCATTGTGGAAGTTGATGTTGTGAAAATGGGAGTTTGGTTTTGCAATTTCGTCCCAACTTCCATTTTCACAACTTCAACTTCCATTTTCACAACTTCAAATTCCCTTTTCGCAACTTCAACTGCCATTTTCATAACTTTAACTTCCATTCTCACAACTTTAACTTCCATTTTCACAACTTTAACTTCCATTTTCAAAAAAAGAAACTTCATTTAGGATGAAAGTCCATGTCACTTTGAAGCTTCTGCATGAATGCCATAGCAACCGATTTCGATGCAGATGCCCAATTCATCAGCGTTTGGATGAAAACAAAGTTCCACGTCACTCAATCCGACAATGGTAAGGGCTTATGAGCAAAATCCGTTGAACATTTTGAACTACTGCCAGGTTTCCTTCAACTTCAAGAGCTACAAGTCTTCAAGTCTGCAATTCCAAGTGTGAAGCCTATTAGCGTCGTCGCGTCCATATAATCGAGAGCGATTCAGACTCCATTTAAACAATGGGTTTTTAAATACTTTTTGCCTTATTTAGGCTTGACATTCCTTACAAATTTCTGGTAAATGTTATTGAAAGCGTTCCTCGACGATTTCATGTGCAAATAGTTATAAACGAACCGAGCATTATCAGCTGATCTTCATCAGCCAATCAGTAAATAAAATGTCAAATTCGCGTCAAATGCTCTTTTTTGTTGTTGTTGTTGTTGTTTGTTTGTTTGTTTTTATTTTTCTTCTTGAAAGTAGACCTTACAGTAAAACAAGTGACAATTAAAGTGCAATACAAACGCTACGGAATAGACAAAACAAAACAACAACAACAACAAAGTAAAAATAAAAATTAAAAATAAAAATAGATAACAAAATAAGACAAAATATAAATAAGTGAAATAATAATAATAATAATAATAATAATAATAATAAAAATCAATGGCTTGGTCTCAAGTTTAGGGACGGACCATTAGAAAAGTGATGGGGGGGGGGGGGGAAACAAAAAAAAATTCATGCAGAAGGAAGGTCCAATTGTGACTTTTTCACACGTAGTAAAAACAATTCGTGCAGAGGGGTTCACCTGAAAAAAAAATTCCTGCACATGAGCAGTGAGCGAAAAAAAAAATTCGTGCAAGCTGAAAATTCCCCACCCCCCACCCCCATCACTTTTCTAATGGTCCGTCCCTTAGCCGGGCAATATATCTATTATGTTTCCCAATTTGGTCAAATGAAAGCTGAGTTTATTTTTGTGTCTTGCCAGAAATTCTTCGGTTTTGAAGTTTTTTTTAACATTTGTGAAAAAATCGGCGGAAATATTTAGCCAGTTTTGAAATATCATCTAAAAACACAAGGGAGCAGCTACACTGTCTTCTACACTACTCTCTTTCTGTCTGCAATAAGATCTTCCGGCCTTTCCTCCACGCGAATTGTTTCGTGTTTATATTGATAAGTAATCATACGGCTTTTCTCGTTCAGCTATTTGGAATTGATTTGGAATTATTTATTTGGAATTAATTTGCACGAGTGAGTTTCTCAGAAAGCTGAAATTGCGCTCGCTGACTCGGCTCGCGCAATTTCTGCTTTTTTAAAAACTCACTTGTGCAAATTAATTCCAAATTGAACTCGAAACCTTATGATTGCCATTACTAATCCAACGGAAAACACTAGCAAGATTATTTAACCCTTTAAGCCCGATAACAATATTCTTTTGTCCGAACTGTTCTCATATATTTGTTATGGTATTAGTGCTGAGAATTTGTTTAAATATCAGTACAACTCTTTTTTAGTGATCATTTTCGTTATTCTCATAACCTGACTGGTTGATGAACAGTGAATATTGTAATGAGAAATTGGATGCTAGTCACTACTGGGACTTTAAGGGTGGAGGTGAACGCTCTAGTGTGAGTAATGGATCTCATTTCAACAGCATCAATTTAAGTCGATCTCCTCCTCAAGAAAATCACTTACTGCGAAAGAATTTCGTATCAAATCTCAAACTCTAGTCTGTTTCTAGCGCCAACGTTTTCCCTTGGCGCTGAAAAAGCTGAAACGCTCTGAGCATGTGCCGCGCTGAAAGAAAAACAAGGACTCATGAAACAACATGAGCTCAAAACTAAACTGGTCGGTATTGCAAGGAGGTAATTAGAATACCGAGAGCCAGGTTTAACTCCAATAAAATTAAAGAAGTAGTAGTTATTTGTCTAGTGCGATTGTCCATATCCAGAAATGCACATTAATGAGATTCATACTCCTCATATTAGGCACCGCAATTTGTCTTGACTGTTTTGATCTCAACACTCTAATATCTCTCCTATATGAAGTGATATGGAATTCCCAAATCATTCCTACAAACATGAAGCTTCCAGGAAAACAAAATACTTTTGTTGACCTTGATTGACGTTTCGGCATCCTGAGTCGGATTGTAGTCACTGAGGTCTCACTAAGGAAATCGCGGTGCATGCAGCTATTTATTTATTTATTTATTTTTCTCACAAACAACACTAAGTTTACTAGTAAAATCATTTCTTACAAGTTCGTCGTAGAAGCCAAATAGAGCCTTCGTCTCCATTACCTATGAAGTAAATTCAGTCGAGCCTTGCTATCTCGAACTCGGTCGGTTATCTCGAACTCCCCGCTATCTCTAACTTAAACTCATTTCCCTCAGTCATTTGCCATCGATTATCTCGAATTCCCGCTGTCTTGAACTATTTTTCGTTTCCCTAGAGTTCGAGATAGCGAGACTCGATTGTAACTTTTTTCAGTGCTTATACTGTAAGTTCCTGGAAATTCTGGTTGGAATTGAAAGTAAATGGAACGCAAGTTTCCTGGACGTTCCGGTGGAAATTTTCCAGGAGCAACGCGGAAAAGTCTGAAAGGTAGTCCTGTTTCTCCAGTCCGAATATCCTAAACGGAATTTCGTGTTTCATTTCTTTAACAATCATGTATGATACCTTTTGATGTCAGTTCTAGATTCTCCGTGCAAACAGAAATGAGTTTTACAACTGGTAAACGCAGGGCTCCTGGTAAACGACAATCCCTAACAGAATTTCCCAATTTCGAATTTCGTTTACCATTTACCAAAACCGTACACTGACTGGTTTTCCCGTGTAAATTGTCAACAACCAACGTCAACCGCTTGCAGCTCTCTTCGCCAGCTGCTGTGTTGTTTGTGCTTTGTACCTCCTGTTTGTGCCCATAAAGTATATTTTATATTTGGCCGAGAGAAACCATAGACAGCACAGTTGTAATTTTTAGGGTACAAGTAAAACCTGTGCCCTTTGACCCAAGGCTTTAATGAAAAAATCTTTACATGGTAGCCGAGTTAGGTAAGGCCCGAATATAAATCGCTGATAATTAACGCGGGCTCATAAGTAAGGAGTACCACAAGCCCAGAGGCTCAAGCAACTAACAACATAGACCCATTTGTAATTAAATGCACGCAACGGTTTTATCCGCCACCTTATTTATTTTTTGCGATTGGGTCAATCTGTGCAGGAAAATGTCTACGGCAAATCTATCAGGCTAGAGCCCCAGATGGCGTCATAGAGTCGCCTGGATATCCAAGGCGCTACAATGGCTCCCAAACTTGTATTTGGAGGATTAAGGTGGAACCAGGTTACAGGATCCATGTTCATTTTAAGTCTGACTTTGACGTTAAGAAGACACCTGGGTGTCGAGAAGAGTATGTCTTGATCACAACCCGAAGGCAGCGGTTTGATCAGCGCAACGTG